>JAPYZL010133044.1:0-12532 GCA_030522825.1 Platygaster orseoliae
AACAATGGGTTCAACCTCAAAAACTGCGGATATTTCCACTTTTGCATGAATGGAGGGTGAAGGAGAAAAATTAGCGGTTGAAAATTTCGACTCGGGGAATGATGTTGATTTATATATAGGATATACTAAATCTGTTACGCCGAAGAAAGTGTAATACTTCTTTTTTAATTTCGAGTCGAAAAGTCCTGAGCCATTTTTCGAAATTCTCAAAAATTAGAACTCTATGTAAATATTATTTGCTTTAAAAACAATCAGGAAATTTGAGGAATCATTCATAAATTTATAAAATATGAAGTAGAAACCTCAGAAGAAACTATATTTTCTGTAGAATTGATTAGAATTTTTAAAATTTTTATAGCTTTTGTTTTTAGAGCATCACATTGTAGAAATACACAAAGCGATTTATGAACAGACTAAATCTATAAAAATACAGCAAAATTTTTCAAATACTCCAAATACTTGTAGTCCGTGTATTACTATAAATCATCGTTAATATAAATTTCTCTGAAACCTTTGAAAATCCGCAAGAACTATGAACTTTAAATCCTGAAGAATTGAATTCTTGTGATTTTTTCAGAAAATGCATATAAATACCGAAAATCATTAAAACTGAATAATTGTAGATGAAATATAAAAAAAAAAAATGAAAGTGCTGAAAATTTAAAAAATACAAGGAATTGATAAAGATATTGTTAACTTAAAAATTTTTAAAAATACCTTAAATCTTTGAATGATTGTATTTTAAAACATCGACTTCTAAAAATCGATGTAGAAATTCATGAAAATATCATTAAATTCTTCAAATTGTATACATACTAAAAAGATGAATACTGAGAAATATGGGAAATGAAATATTATTACAGTATAAAAATTATATATTCCGAAAAATAGAAGCTTCAAAGTTGCAAGTTGATTTCCGAGATATCATGATGCTAGGATAAAAATTTTTTGATATAAATATATATATTTAATATATTCTAAACCTCTAAAGGTTCGATCATCCCCCTCCCCTTTCAAGATTTCGTTGCAAAGTCCCTCAATCAAAACTTGCTAAAATATAGAAACTCTAAACCTAAAACTCCAGATAATAATTTAAAAATTCGAATATTCTTCAGCGTCTCCTCACTTACAATTATTCCTCGAAAATCGCAATCAATTACAGTTCGTGATTCGCTGAGTGTGTTCAAACTAAAACCAATTAATTGATTAAGAGCTCTTAAACGGAAAAAGACGTTCATTTGGTGGAGAAATAAAGAATGAAGGATCGACTTGCGCGGAGTTGTGCGAATATATACATAGATACGACTCGGTTCAAGGCTTATAATTACTCAAGCCACAAGTAGGTCGCTTTCTCCTGCGCCACCACCATCTTACACGTTTCTCGCTCGCTGTTTTTCCACTATTTCGCTCGCTTCTTAAATGCTAAAATTTTACTCACTTCCTAGGAGTAATTCTTATGAAAAAAAGACGAATTTAACTTTTATTACATATTATTACTGCGGTGAAAAATACTTCCGTGATAAAAGTTTTTCCGACACGTTAAAAACCTGACATAACCTAACTAACTTTGGTATTAGTCTAGCATTTTTCTTGTCATTCTCGAGATTCCAGAGGAATTTCAACTTTCAGGCATAACAGCGTCATTTTCAATAAAAAAGATGAACATTTAATTTTTCTTTAATTAATTTGGAGACAGGAAATTTAGATTTGTAATAAGGTTACATTTTGTGGTTCCTAAAATTTTTACTTGCGTGATCGAATGAAACGATTCCTATGAAAAACAGACGAATTTGACTTTTATTACATATCATTACTGCAGTGAAAAATACTTCCGTAATAGAGTTTTTCCGACACGTTAAAAACCTGACATAATCTAACTAACTTTGATATTACTCTGGCATTTTTCTTGACATTCTCGAGATTCCGGAGAAATTCCAACTTTCAGAAATGAAAGTTTCGTTTCAAATAAAAAAGGTCATTTTTTTTCTTAACTGATTTGTAAAGAGGAAAGGAATTCCTATCTGTGAAAAAGCTAAATTTTGTGGTTCCTAAAATTTACATACATTCAAAAGATAGTTTTTTTCGTGTTTCATACTCGGCGTGCTCGAATGCAACATTATTTTCCGGTATAAAATATAGCGTTGCCAAAAAGGGGGCTTCAACAATCTCACTGCAGTCACGTTGATTTACGCGAGCGTTTCCCGAGATTCTCGCGAAAGCTGCAAATTGATCACGCGCTGCTCGAAGAGGCAAAAGTGAATTTATACTACCGTGACTCGAGCCTCGTATATAATATCAACATCTGCGAAATTGCGTTTGCGTCCCACTCGATTTGCAAATTGAATATTCCGATAGTAAACACAACGGAATTTCGAAGGTTTGGAATAAATTTGTCGTTACGATTTCACGGTCGTATTTTATAAAAAGCTTTTATTCGCGATTTTATGAAGGGAGAGTCTGGCATTGACATCGTTTATTTTTATCGAAATCCGTAATTATGCTTCTATTGTTAATCTTAGGTTAACAAATAATTAGATATTATTCTTTTAATTAGAGGTTATTTATGATCAATTATTATCAAAAATTGTAAAATTTTTGAGAATGATGATGCATTGTTCAATTTTTTGAAAAGTGATTATTTTGAATATAAATAGATCTCATTTTTCGAAATTACAAATTCAAGAGAAACTTGATAATAATCGTTGAACGCGTGAATACAATTAGATGATCGAAAAACTGGCGATTGGAAGAAAAAATTGATTCTATTCCGAAATTGAAAGTCCCGAGGAGTCGGCGGATGTGTAGAATGTGCAGCGAGAGCAGGTCTCTCGGATGCGGGGGCGTTTAGTTGGGGGCTGCTTTTCCACCCCCGCCACCGCCGCCGCTGCATTGATCGGGAGGAGGCTCGTGTTCCCCCGTTTGAGCCCTCCCCATAAAGGGGCAGCTCGCGTCAGCTCGCAACTCGCTTGCACACATAGGGGTACCGCGTAATACAACACGCGTTCGCAAGTGCCCCCCGTTTTTTTTTCTTCACGTAAGCTCGCTCGGCCATGACATCACACGTGCATGCAACGATCCTCGTTACGCGTTGCACCGTATATGAACACGGACTTCGCAGTGCCCGCAAAAAACCGCTTTTTTACTCTACGTAAATTTCGAATTTTTCACGCGGCGATGGACTCGTTATCTACACTGAAAAACCAATTTGGTCGGCTTAAACAAAAGTTTGTTCGTTATTTGACTAGTCGAATATCTGGTTTTTTAAAATAAATTTTTAGTTCGTATAAACAAATTCAAGTTCGCAGAAACGTAAATTTTTTTGGTTGGAAAAAAATTTGTTTGTTCAAACAAAAAAGTTCTTTAAATTAAATAACGTTTGTTTGAGCCAACCAAATCGTTCTTTTTTTAGTATAGGAAAATATTGTATAGGAGGTTGTACAGAAAAATTATATGTTTTTTTATTCTGAAGAATATGAGTGTATTATTTTTTATATGGTTTTGTGGGAAAATTTTCGAGGATTTTTGAGGTGTTTTTTACATGAATAAATAAAATTTGGACGATTGTAGAAGAAAAAAACAAAAATGTTGAAAATTGTCATCAATTTTTGAAAATTCTTAGAACTTTTATTGTTTCAGTTATAAGTAATCATTTTAGAGATTCCAATTATAAAAAAATTTCGGTATAAATAGGTTTTATCGAGATTAAAGTACAAACAACAATAAAAAAATAAAATAATATTGAAGAAAAAAAAGTTGCTGATTGTTCTATAAAATTTAAATAATAATTTGTAGACTTGAAGAAAAAGTTCATTCATTTTTTAGATTGTGTTCATTATCACATTTCTTTGAAATACGCATTAGAATATTTCTTCAGATTTAAATAAAAATCTGATGAACTTGTAAAATATTTAACGGTTCGAAAATCTTAATAACTTGGACAAGTTTTTAAAATTTCGAATCATGTATGTAGTTTCAGAAATTTTAAAATATAAAGAAGCATCCAAAATTTTGGAATTTACTGATTTTTCAGAAACATTAGAAAAATTTGTGGAATCAAAAAATCAATAGTTTTGTAGGTTGTTTTCATTATCATAATTATTTGCACAATGCATCATTGTTTTGTTATGTTTTGACGACACATCTTGAAAACTAGAAAAGTATTAAAAATTGAATTATAGTTTTTTTTTCCTGATAAATATGGGTGAATTACTTTTAATATAGTTTGATAAGGAAATTTTCAACAATTTTTTGTTTTTTCTGCATTGATGAATAAATTTAGATAATAGCGAAAAAATTATTGAAACTCGTATTTTTATTCGAATACTGTGGGTTATTTCTAGATATTCTGTTTATTACTGTATTTTATACAATTTTCAGATTATTGTCCGTATAGTTTTTTGACTAGAATCTAGAAAAACTCAAAAAGTATGAAGAAAATATGAAAAAACTTCATGAGTTAGACAAATTTTGAAAAAAATATAGTAAGTTGCAAATAGGTTTTAACATGATCACGATTTAAAAATTTTTGAAAAATTAATGAAATATTCGAAATTAAAAAGATTGTCGACAATTCTATATAATTCGAATAGTTTGAAGAATTGTAAAAAAAAAGTTTATTTATTTTTATAGACTGTGTTCATTATTTTACTTTGAAATATGTATCATATTTTAATAATTCTAAATAAAAATCTGAAATACTTATAAGGTTTTCATGAATTCAAAAATCATAATAAGTTTGACGAAATCTCACAAAGTTGATGGTTTTCAAAAGTTTAAATCATGTTTGCAGTTCCAGAAATTAAAAAAATCTTCAATTATTTGAGAAATGCATAGTTATTTTTCTTATTTCGACGATAAATCTTGGAAAAAGTGGAAAGTATCGAACATTACATTATAATTTTTTTCTCAAAAAAATTTTTTATATAGTTTTTGGGGGAAATTTTCTAGGATTTTCTGAGTATATTTGACATTGTCAATAAAATTGAAATAATTTTAATAGAAATAGAAACTAAAATTTAAATATACAACTGAAATATAATGATCACTGTAAAATACATCTTTATACAATAATTTTATAATCATTCGAACAACTGTCACTGAATGTACTAAATGTTTATCGATTGCTTTTATGCTTAATGAACACTTTCATTTTTCATGAAAAATCAAACTCGTTCTCATTTTCGCAACATTGTGTTCGATTACTCACAGTAAGCAAAATGAAGAGCGTAAAATGATAGCTTTATTCCCGAAGGGAAAAATATCGTTGCAGTTGGTTGAGGATTTTCCCGTGTTCAATGCGGTTGGTTTCGTTCCGCATTATTGCGCAAGAAACCGGTGGCACATAACGGATTTCACAATACGAAGACGATGACGATTGCAAAGCGTTCTCAAGCGATACACAAAAGATCAAAGGCTTTTTTTGTTTCGAAATTTGCCGATGAATCCCCATCAACCTTGAATGTTGATTCGAACTTTTTTTTTCATCTTTAAACACGGGCTTTTTTGGCTCGAATATTGATTAAGAAATGGAATTCGAACATGAAGTGTTGTTCATTTTTTGATGATTTTGAGATAAAAAATTTTGAAATTTTTCAATTGTTTGTATAAATCAAGATTCCGAAAAATATAACTCGTATTTACGAATAAAATATCGTTCTTAATTTGCTCTTTACATTTTTTTTCCGCTCGTCTGATTGTAATACGAGACGAAGACGAGCGTTGCGGATCCCAATTTCATTTCAAATATTTATTCATACGAGTTCAGGTAAAGTTTATAAAAAATTGCTAAGGACCCTTAGTGATGCACGCGCCATGATTCGAGTTATTCGAGATCCGAGCACTTGCACGTGCAGTGTTTGCGGATTGTGCAACTACGAGTTGCAAGGTTGCAACGCGCGCAAGATAATGCCAACGCGAACGTCGAATGCAGTCGAATGTGGTTTTCTTGGTCGTTTATGTGCTCGATTTTATTCTTCAAGAAACTTGGATTTCCAACGAAATTAACATCTATAGTACAATATCACGTTTCGTAATAAACGTCGAAAAGATTTGTCAACTGTGAATAACAAGACGAAGTTTTTTTTTATGATTTTGAAGTAAGTTCCAGTTTTTTTTTTTCATTGTTTTGTTCTCAGCTCTAGATTTGCAAACAATTTTTCCGTCACTGTCGTATTTTTCAAAGATTTATATTTATATAGTTATTTCTTGGAATTTTTGGTGACTATAAGTTGTTTCACTATTTATTACATATTCAAAAAACTATCAGTCCAGTATGACAGAAATTTCAAAAAGGAATTGTTTTTTCGTTTTGTTTTGTTTCCATTGTTTTGTTCTAAGCTCTACATTTGCCAAAAATTTTTCTGTCACTGTGGTATTTTTGATAATTTATATACATAAAATTATTTCTTTTAATTTTCTGGGTAATTAATTGTTTCTTATTCTTTCTCAATTTATTACATATTTGAAAAACTCTGTTTAGTATGCCATTAATGTATAAAATAAAGTTCAGGATTTTTATTTTTCGTTTTGTTTTTTTTTCCATTAACTGTCTGTAATAATCTATGTCGCTTATTTTTAATTGAAAAATGTCTTTCATGTCGTATTAAAGAATTGAATAAAGGAATTTATTCGTAAAGCTTTTGTCAACGCGTTTAAATCGCGAATAACGCAGGGATAAGAGAAAATATAATACAGCACGATCGTAGAACAAGATCCTGGCGGAACAATACGTTTTCTGGTTCAAGTTTAATCGTCCTCGACGAGACTAGATGCGAGACAAGCAATTTCTATACATCGATCTTTCAATGCCACCGGCGAATCCAGTCCTTAATTGCGATGAGAGCGACTGCTGGAAAATAAATTACTCTCAGATACAAATGCCCTTTTTCGTGCTAAATTCAGGACTTTAGGATCGTGTTTTTGAGTGCCTCGTAGATTCAAATTATTTTTTTTAAACACATAGCAATAAAAAGTAAATTTTGTTTAGTACCAAAAAATCAAATTGGATTTGAACTTAAAAGTTTTTTAATTCTGAAATTGTTTAAATGAAATAAATTGGATACATATAGTGTAAAGTTCCAAAATTGTATTTTGGACAGTTTTTCAAATACATAATAAATTGAGAAAGAATCAGAAAGAATTTATGGCTGCAAAAAATTCAAGGAAATGAGTTTATGAACATGAAATATTTAAAAAATACGACAGTAATCGGAAAATTGTCGGCAAGTTCAGAGCTTATAGAGACGAAAGCATGAAGTGCTTTGGAATGCCTGAAAAGAAACTGAAAATTGACGGTTCACGTTGATTTCGCCGCCGCCTCGAGTTGAAGCTATAAATAATCCCCTTATGAGGCGTTCCAGTTTCGCATTCGGAACTGTGCCGAGACTGCAACGAACAAATAACGTAATAGCCCATCGCTCTCAGGACACATGGCAATTTAATTTACTAATTGAAACATCCAGATTGATACCAAAACCAAATGGCTGTTATTTTGAGCATTTATCAGACTCCAGTGGTTTTTTTCAAAAGCGAAAAGAGTTTCATGCAAAAATGAAAAATTTTCTTTTTAATTGAAGATTTATTTTACTATTTGACAAAATTTTACAGTTCTGGGCATTTTTCAAGGACGTCGTAAGTGAGGACAGTGAGAGGGAGAAGTATACTTATTATGCCTTTTTCTTCCCATTTGCGAACAGGTGATATTAATTTAATCCGTCGCAACTGCATCAAATGTTCTTATGAATATGTAATTGAATATTTCAAGTTTTTTTTTTTTTTTTTTGCCAAGTAACCACGATAAAAATGAAAAAATGTTCACTGAGCCAAAAGATGACAGTTACGAAAAAATTCAGTTTAGAAAAATTTCGAAAATTTAAATTTTCATGTTCTCAACTCCTCTTTAAAAAAAAAAAAGATTTTTCTTTAGTTAAAGAATGCAACAGCATTCTTAAATTAAATATTGCAACTTTCCAATACCAACTCCAACATTTTGCATAGCTTGACTTGAAACACTCAGCGAAATCTTTCCTGGACAAAAAGGAATTCCGAGAATTAAGGAACGCTAGCAAATTGCTCGTGACGCGAATTCATTTACTCGTAATTCGATGGATTTTGAAGGATCGTCGGAGAACCGGAGAACCTTGTTTGTAAAACGAAGGGTCTGGCGAGACTTTTCTCCTTTCGTTTTATAGTCAACGTAAAGTGCAAGTCGCTGACGGGAAATCGATTTGGGAACGTCGCAATTTCGTTGTTGAAACATTTCAGGGAGAGCTGCAATTATTCAACGCTAAATAACGACAACAAAAAATGAAAGCAAGAAAAAAAAACTGGAAAACTTTGCATTGTTTCGTTGAAATATTTCATCAGTACTCGCGGGAACTAGAATAAGACCATTATAAAGTTTGTGAGATTTAATGATTGGGTATATGGAGAGGTTCATAAAACATGGAAATTGTGTTAAATTATTCTTCGTACTTCACAAACTTGAAAATATGCTGTAGAGAATTACGAATTTTTCATTTCACAATCGTGAAATTGTTAGTGACGAAAATATTGATGATATTGAGATTCTCTCGGAGTTGATATTATTGATAATTATTAGAAAAATTGTTTTTTTTTACCTGACAAATAAAGAATAGAAAAAATGAAAAAATATACGCGTAAAGTTTACGAATGATGAAATATTCTTCGGCAGGCTAAATTTTCAAATCATTTTTAGTTTTCGTTATTGCTGTGAAGTATTATACTTATTTAAAAAATATACTTTCGAATATTATTGATCATTATCAAACACTAATGCATAGGGAGGTTTTTGGAGTTCAAACACATCGTGAAATTTTATTTGAATGAACTATTATGTCATGTGAAAAAAGAAAAAAAGTTGTAATAATAAATAATTTTAATACATAGTTGAAAAGATAATGAATATAAATAAAAACAACAAACAATAAAATTAATTGAAATTACCAAAAACTTATTTTTTGGAATCTAGGAAACATAACAAATAGTTTATTTTTATTTCTCAAAATATAATAATATTCAGAATTTTTAATTGAACTAATTCAGTAATAACAAAGATTTTGGCTTCATAACAATTTTTTTCCAACAAAATGTAATTATGTTCGGCTAAGATAACATAGAAAAAAAATGTTTTTATTCAGTAATTGATAGAAAAGAACTGAAATCTTTTGAAATTTTCGAAATAAATATTTAAATTATAAATTTTAATTTTTTAGAAAATGAAAAGAATTTTTTTTTCACCTAAAAACTATAAACAGATAATTTTCTTAAAAATGTAAAAAACTTTGAATCATATAATATAATTATAGAACTTTTCACAGAAAACCGTTAAAATAAATACATATTTTGAGTTAAAAAAATACTCAAATAATAAAAAAAGAAAACACTGAAGATTTATATAAGTGATAGTTTCTTTTGGTAAATTATTGTGAATAGTAAAAAACGTTGAAAATTTTAATACCATATATGGTATGAAAAATTTCAACGTTTTTTTGTTTTGATGCTATAGCATCGAATTTTAGAAGTCTATAAAAACACCAGAAAATACAACAAAACTTGTAAATAACATACAATATCCAAAATTCTAAAAATCTTTAAAATATGTATGTATTGAAAATCTGTAAAGCTATGATT
Organism: Platygaster orseoliae; assembly: GCA_030522825.1. Lineage (NCBI taxonomy): Eukaryota > Metazoa > Arthropoda > Insecta > Hymenoptera > Platygastridae > Platygaster > Platygaster orseoliae. The sequence continues at coordinate 9,652 of JAPYZL010133044.1, forward strand.
TTTTGAATAATCTTGAAAAAAAAGATAGTTTATTAGAAATTCGTTTCCTACAGCATCGAGTTCTAAAAAACTATATAGAAACCCACAATTATATTAAAAAACACGAAAAGTAATATGAAAAAAAATCTAAACCTCAGTGACTTGAAAATCACAAAAATTCTATTTCATTTGGATCACTTAAATAAATTTTTAGTTGAGACACACAAATTTTTTTTGACTGTAAAATATTTCAAGGTCAGACAAACAAATTCAAGATAGCAGAAACGTAATTTTTTCAATGAAAACAAAATTTGTTTGAACTAAACATTTATCATAGTAAACGAAAGATTCAAGAGGTCAAATAACGACCAAAAGTTTATTTGAGCCAACCAAGTCGGTTTTTCAGTGCAAGAGATTAGTCGTACAAGGGAACTTGACGCAGGAAAAAAATTTAAACAAAAGGTGCGAAAGAATAATGTCGCGGAAGGCCGTGCCTAATGGACGGCCCCCAAATGAAAAATGTCCAAGGTTTTGTTCACTTTGGCACGTGTTATTGAGGGGTACACGTGGGACACGTGGACAGCTTGCGTTGTGGAAGAGAGGAAATGATGGGGGAGAAAGATTGCAGCTTCGCGGCGACGACGGATCGATGCACTATCTCAATTGCACGTCTGTATAAATTATCGACTGACCTTGCGAGCGCTGATAGATTATGCATTCTACCCCGAATGATTGATTTGTTTTCGATTACGGAAACGCCATGACGTCGGACACTATCTTTTTTCTATTTTACCGCAATTCGACACTCCTCCCGTGACGAATTGAGCATCGTTTTGCAGGGGTGGTTTTACGAATCAAAATTCTCGGATTTTATTGGGACTCTGATGTTTGGATACTGATGATTGTGGTTCATAAAAATATGCATGGAAAACAATGAAAAAATGCGTGCAAATATGCTGTTAAAATATAATGGAAATAACTGAGTTTCACGTATATATCTTTTTTTATTAAAAGTTATCCAACCGCTCAAATATGCTTCTATGGAGTGATTAACAAGTTATAAGATAAATTCGATTTATCATCAGGTCAATGACATATTATAAAAAAAATCACGAAAAATGAAAAACGTGCATTGAAATTATAAATGACAAAATGAAATTATATATTTGAAGTGAATGATTTATTCGTGTCGGTTACAGCAAATTATAATATCTTGCTTTAAATTTTCGAACATTTTCAAATAAAAGGCAATGTATTTTCTATAAAAAATTTTTTATGTATCGTGTTTCAAGTTTAGAATGTCATAAAACGAGAATTTATTATACTTTGTTCATTATTTTTATTAGAATCTTGTAATTATGAATATTAAAAACATGTGGATTAAAAGGTATTACGTGGAAGTTTTCCAAAGATGTTACAAGAGTAAAATTAAGAGACAAAAGAATGGATGTATAAATATTTTTTAAGGTAATGACTTATGGTGATCAAAATTTTCATCATTTGTAATATATCGATTTTCTCAGGAAGTCATGCCTTGTTTCTGGCATTTGCAGGAATTGACGCTCTGTGTTCCAAAGCTTGAAAGATTTCTTGAATTTTTATAAATTTGTGAAAAAATTATATCTACAAAGATATATAGTATTTTTTGGACTGCTGGAATTTTTTCAAGAATTTTTATTAATCTCAAAAAGGATTTCTAAAATTTCATGCTCTACGATTTGGATTATTTTGAATGTTTTGTACGTTTCATAAATAATTTTAAAAAATCAGAACTACATGGATTACAATAATATATAAATTTCTAGTATTTTAAGAGTTTTACACATTATACAGTGTTACTCAAATACAGTAAGATTTTTTAATGTGTTTGTGAATTTATATCATTTTTACTTATTTATATATATATTTAAAAAATTTTATGCCCTAGAACCTAATGTTTTGTGAATTTTTGGTATTGCATATAATTTTTTAGAAAACCATGAATTTAGAACATTTTTGGTATTTTTTGTATTTTTCTAGTATTCATCCAACATGAAAAATTCTCAGATATTTACAAAGATTTCTATGTAGATTTTTAGTCTCTATGCTTCAGGCTTCATAGTTTTAATGATGTTGAAAACCTTTCTAAAATAATTTTTATCAATTAAAATTTTGGGGTACTTTTCGTGTTTTTTATTATTTATATGAATTACTAATATTTTATAATACTTTTTTTTATTTCGAATATTTTTAATGATTTTAATATATATTTTTTAAATTTTATTCTCTTAGATACAGAGTTCTCTGTTTTTTGTTTTATGAATCATAACTACTTACAATAGTTCATAAGTTCTAGAACTTTTAGTGTTTTTTGTATTTTATATTATCACCTAAATTTTGTAGGGTTTTCTAGTATTTTTACAAATTTCTATAAAGATTTATAAACCTTGTAAGTCACGAATTTTTAACATTTTTCAGAAAAAATCATCATACATCCAATAATGTAAATTGCTTGTTAATTTTACAAATTCTTCAAAAAATTATGTGTAAAATTCGAGTATTTCATATTGGAAACAAATAATACGTTTATTCAACACCAGTAGTTTTTCTAGAAAAATTAGTTAAGTTCAACTTTTTCATTTCAGTTCATTTCTGTGCATTAACCAAATGATTTACTAATCGTTAAAAAAATAATTTCAACTACAAAGTTAAGGATGTCAAACTAAGATAAATCAGTTGACAGCCTGAGAGCTCAAAGTGAATAGCTAAAATTTTGTAGGCAAAAATGGATAAAGTTTTTCAAGCGCCACAAGTAAATAGAAAACGTTCAGAGCATAAAATGAATATCCCAAATCTTGACCTGAACGGCCAAAACAGTTTTTACGGCCGCTTACCACCGGGCCCAACCTGAACCTTTTTTCAA
>JAPYZL010133062.1:0-14070 GCA_030522825.1 Platygaster orseoliae
CGAATCGTATACGTTTGGTTACTTTTCCTTTGGAATATCCGAAAGTATACCAAAGTCTACTTTTAGTTTACTTTGGTTTACTTTTTTTAAAAATGAATAATCAACCAAAATCTACTTTTGGTTTACTTCGGTACACTTTCTGAAAAATAAAATATACCAAAGTCTACTTGTGGTTTACTTTGGTAGACTTTTGGAGGCTTCTTCTAAAGTCAACCAAAGTATGCCTATTGGCACAAATGCATACTTTTAGGTGACTTGGTATATTTGGTATATTTTCGGTATACTTTTCATTTTTCAACCCAGGTTGTGAATTGGAATGAAATACCTGATTGTTTTTTATTTAATAGTAAAGCGTTCGGAAAAATTTGACGATATGGTAAAAATTGCTTTTCAAAATTTCGGGAACCAAAGTCACAGATTTTTAGATTGCCGAGCTAAATGATTTTAATTTTTTTATTCCGTTAATTATATATAGAAAGAAGAATGTAACTGTTTCGAAAAGTTTTCTTTTTAACGATAATGTTGAAGTTATTATTAAGTCTTCGAGAAATATTCACTAACTTTTACTAATCACAACGTATAATTTGGTTTACTGCTGGCCATAACAAATGTAAGAATAAAAGAAAGAAAAATGAACATTTATTAAAACTGAATAATATATTGAAAACACCAATAAATTTCATGAGCTTTTTCAAATTATGATAAACTTTTCCAAAATGACAAAATAATCAATCTTTTCTTGAATAAAAATAACAATAATGTAGAGCAGAAGCTAAAAAATATCATACATTATGGTACTGATTACCTGCTATCACAGTTTACAAATAACATTCTAAATTATAACTTATTTAAGGCAATCTTTGAAATATAATAACAACGGATAAAAATTAATATCCGGTGCGTGATTATAGTATAAAAGATAGAAAAAACAAACGTTAAAGACAAGAAATTCTACGTATAAAACTCTACATAAGAACTTGAATCACAATATTTGAACTTTTAAATTCCTAAACTTGATTATGTACACATCATAACGATTATGAAAATTTTGAAAGTAGCAAACTCTGAGTAAAATACCATTAAAAAATGTGAATTGCATTTGTACAATTACTAATTTTTTAGTTTTCTTATCTGAAGTCATAAAATGTTTTTCTAACTATAAGCTTTCCAAAATACCAAAATTTTTATTAAGAAATAAGAAATGAAAATAATAGGTCCATCTATTCTGAAATTTACTAACTTTCGAATTTCGCAAAATGTTACATGCAAATTATGAATAAAGTAAATTTAACTTGCGATATTAGACACATAATTTATGATTTTGCTTTTTGAATAAATTTAATCATTGTAACAAAATGAAAAAATAAACAAAAATTGATTTTGTTTCTGTCTGTGGATATCTTTTTTAGTTTATTTAGAATAGATTACCTGGATACAATTTTGAAAAAACCAAGTAAAATAAACTAATTTCCGAACTATTACCTTTTTTTTCTGTATCCTTTCATGAAAAAAAAAAAAAAAAAAAAAAAACAGACGTTTCAGATGCAGAAGTCCGTGCGTCAATACCTTAAACTCAGGAATCGAAAAATTTATAAAAACTAAACCGATGAAGAAATTGTCTTCAAAATTCTAGAAACTACGTTTCTGAAAAAGATTGTAATGATTTAAAGTCTAATTATTTTTATTATCCATGAAATCATATATTTCTATGATCAGATTTCTGAAGAAATTAGAGAATTAGTCATTGCAAATAATAATATAGAACCATCCAGCTGATTTCGGTTAAAAAAATGCAAAAATCATATTGCTAATTGTAAGCTCTCATTTTTTTAACCGTAATCACAAAATAGATTTACCAATTGGAATTCGCCTTGAGCAACTTCATTCCAAAACTTAACAAATAACTTTATAATTCTCTCAAAGTAACAATGACCGATGAAAATTACTAATCCCCTCGCTGCAGAGGTGTTAACTGAAATAAAAAATACAATCACTGAAATAAAGGTATGTAAAAATTTTTAACATAATTATTCAGACAGAGGGATTTCAAAACTATCAGAAGCCAACCTCAAACCTCTTATAAAAAAATAACTTCAACATCTCCAAATTGTTAAACACATTTTTCCTCGGAATATCCACAGAGTAATCATTCAAATTCATCCTCTGCCCAATGACAAATAAGGAATAACCGTAAGTAAAAAGATCAGAGTAAGAAATTACCACATACATGAAGATAAATTGAATTTGTGACAATGACAAGCGGAGAGAAAGTATCCATCTTCGTATGAAAAGAGGTTTATTAAAATGAGCCAAGAGATCAGGCGCAGCACAGGAAGGCGTCAGCTTTAAGAGGGAAGTTTTCTTAAGAGTTCTTAATTAGAAAATACCTGTTGCTTCGGAAAAAACGAGGTCATGGCCGTAGACGTCGCGAACGACGCCTCCGTCTCGAGGCCACACGCCCCAGACTTGCAAGAGTCATAATTTTCTTCTCCTTCCCGCACTTTTCTCCCTTCTTTATACCTTCGATTACGCGCTGCCACTCGATAGAATATTTATCAGATAACACTTCACGCGACGTTTCGAGCAAAAAATCTCCATTACGCGAATGGCAACTTGATATGAGACAATGCAGGATGATCATATTCTAGAAACGTGTACGTTTCAATTCGCAAAAGACATATTCTGTTTTGGATGTTAAATTTTTATTTATTGGAAGTAAAGGTAAAAAAACAGTGATAAAGTCAAATAAAGTTTCGTGGTTTTATGAGAAAATAATGTGTGAGTAATATGTAATATGTTGTCTAAAAAATTTTAGCAATCGAAATTACTTGGCCAATTTTCACTGAGAAGTTGAAATGTTCATTCAAATAAATAATTTGGTCGATTTGTATTTTAGGATTCAGAAAGGAGATTATTCCTTATGGAGAAGAATGAAGGAAAAACATGAGATTTTGAATTGAACGTAGAAAGCTTTGAAAAATGAATAATACTGAAACATTTATAAATACAATAAAATTAAAAAATAAAAAAAAACAATTCATGAAATACTCGGAATATATGTAGAAGTAAGTTTCCTGGTAGGCCAGAAAATTATTAAAAATAAAAAAAATTTTTAGGCTTGGTTAATGAAAAAATTCTTGAATATCTGTAGAATAGTAAAAATACTTGAAGTACTTGAGATGGATGAAGAACAAGAAATTTTACAAGAAAATTTTCTAAAAAATTACATACAATAAAATAAACGATCGTTTTTTGATTCTAGAATATCAAACTATGAATATTTATGTAGTATTACAAAACAATTCAAACAATTTCTGGAAATGCTTGTCAATCCTACGGAATTGTATAAATACTCGAAAATACAAATTATTAGTTGGTAATATAAATGCAATACATAAATTAATAACATAGTAATGCTCTTTGTTAGTATAATTTTTATGTGAAGTCCATGTCAATAACAAACAACCCTGAATCTTAAAGTTTTTTAACATAAAGTCTTAAAAATTTATACAGAAATCCGTAAAAGCGCCAGAAAAAAATTTCAATTATATTATTTCTGAATGAAAAATAGAAAAACCATAAGCACTATAAATTCATCAAATATACAAAATCGACGATAATACTATTTATCACAAAAACTATTATACTTTGGCTTAACTAAATTTCTTAAATAATATAGCACTATATCTCATGAATCTGAAGAGCAATCCCTGAAAATACTGAATATCTACAAAAACAATGAATACAATTTCTAAATTTTAGAAATGAATAAACACACAATAAATACTTGAAGTACTAGTAATCTTTACAATACTGAAAATAAATCTAATAATTTCCTTTCAATTAATCTACGTTAATGATGAAAATCTTATGAACATCAAATCCTAGAACATCGAATTTTAGATATCTATACAGAAAGCCATAGAAAATAGGTTCAACCGAAAACTCAAAAAATTTGATAATGATGAAAAAGTGTAAGAATTACTGATGAAAATTAAACTCTCAAATGTATACAAATTTCTTCAACTAGTATTTGTTCAAAAAACCACGCCGATACTGAAAATAAAGAAACCTATGTATTTTATAAGATCCAATTCTATCAAATCCCGATTCATGAAAATACCATTATACTATTGAAATATTATTATAACACAGGAAGATTATAAAATACTAAGAATTTTAAAATCTGCAAATCGTTTGAAAATATATAAAAAATTCAATTCTAGAGGATCGAATTCAAGTTATGAATTTAATAATTCATGAGAATCCCTAAAGAATTTCAAACTATATAAATACGAATAAAAGTACGAGAAAAACTTACAGAAAATGTACATACTTGACATGCTTGTGGTCAATTAATACACTTTAATTTGAAAATCTATTGAAATACCGAAAATCATCAAAACATCGAATTTTAGAAAACTGATTAGCAATTTATTCAAATACTATAAACTTGGAAAAATACTTAGGGACCTGCAAAATTTTAAAATACCTGAAAAAAAAATGGATAAACATTCTTAAAAACAACAAAAAATATGCACACAATACTTATAATACATTTAACTTTGAATTCTTGAGCATCGCATTCCAAAAATAACTCAAGAAGTCCAGACCAATATTAAATGATCCTTTGAATTGCATAAATTAATTTTAAAAAAACATAAAAAAAGTTGTTGAAAATAAAATACTGTGTCTTCATTAAAATTCTTTTTGATATTCGTTTTTTCCCTCGTCAAAATTTGTGTTACAACATCCCTGACAAACTAAACAACCACCTAAAACCTAAAATTTTCATTTTAAACACATATTGCTTTGCGAGAAAACGATAAAATATCGATGTATCGAATGCGAAGGAGAAAAAAACATCGTAAGGGTAGAAAAGCTCAGCTGCCGCTTCCGCGCTAGAAAAAAGATGCAAATTTCTCGTTACACAAGCGGCGACCTCGATAATTTGATCCACTGTAGCTAACGGTTTTTTTTTCGGGCAACGAGAGGAAAAAATTAAAAGGCACGGGTAGCGAGGGGCGGATCGAGATGAAACGTTACGTTACGAGAGAAAAAGGAAACACGAGAGGATGGAGTGAGACGGAGAGAAAGAGCGAGTGAGAGAGAGGGAGGGACGTGTGCAAGTTTGGAAGAAGAGGAAGGAGAGACCTCCGTCAAATAAATTTGAATATCGATGCCCATTGAATCCGATCGAAGGGTTGACGAGTCTCTTTTGACGGGCGAGAAAGGGTTGCGATTTGAATATTCTCACCGTGGTAACTAGGTATCTTGGGGGCTGTCTCCCTATTTTTTATATTTGTATACTTCGCGAGTTGCATTGTGCACCAGAAAAAAAACCCAACACCCAGCCAAAAGCCCCAGGGCCATACCGGGCATTATTGAATTAATCAATGTTATTGTAAAGGTGTTCGGTTTTGACTAATAGGGGCTAAAAAGTTATTGCGTTTCGCGAGAGGCAAGTCTATTTTATGTAAGTTGTGATGGCAAATATTTTAGCCACTTGAACATATTTTAAAAAGGAAGAACTTGTCTTCGGACAAAGCAATTTGTTGCATACTATCTCAGTTGTGGGTACGGAATTTTTTCATAAAAAATTTTGAATGATATTATTTTCGATAATATTACATTCGTACACAAATACTGATTATCAATAATAAAATAAGTGTAATTTATCAAAAATTTACTTACTGAAATTTCTGAGACGTAAAGTATAATTTTTTGGAAGTTTTTGAAGCTAAAAGATATTGGATAAAAACAAGAATAGGTATGAGCTTCAGAGGATTCTTTCCCAAATGTGATTTCAATCATAAATGTTAGGCTAGGAAAATGTATATGATATTAACTCTGAAGTCCTGAAATTTTCAATATTGGCGAATCGAATTTCTGTAACCTGATCGTAAAATAATTATGAATTCCTAAAGGAAACATACTGCTTGAAAATTCATTATTGTGATATTTATCGAGACTGAAAATTTTACAAGAAAATCACACACCCAAAATATTTTTTACGTCAACTAATAATCGTCTTTCATCATAATACCAACTTCAACTCAGATTTTCAATTTTCTCTGTAACACTTCTCCATAAAATTAATTTTCAACTAGTCAGAAGTGCATTCTGGAGTAACTTGAGGTTGTAGTCAAAAATGGTAGCTCGCTTTTGAAATCCCGACCGCGGCCGACAGTAGGCCAAAGCTGAAGAACCCTCGAAACAGACGTGGCGACTATCTGCAAATCACTAGAGCCCATCGAGTGCCCTCAAAGATAAGGATCAAAATGCCATACAAGCAGAGGTGCGAACCCGCGCATGCATGGGTAACTTTATTGTCGAAGAGTCTGACGTCTTAACTAAGTCCCACGTATGGGAAAAAGGGTTGTCGCCATCGTTCCGACTCGCGCGTCTTTTCAATAGCGAGTGCCCGTTTTCACACCCAAACTTATCGTTGCTCCACTTTTCAAGCCTATAACGGTGATAACTCATTTACCTTGTATGAAAATGAACAATTTTTTTTAACTTCAAAGTTAATTCTTTTAGTTACTTGATTTTGTAACATTGCGGTTATGATTATTTCACACAAGTCTAATTATGATAAGTATGTAATTACCAAATCATATATATCCTGTATGGAAAGACATTTTTGGTTCCAACGACCATTTATTTTCTAAAATATAGACCAACCAAAATATTAGAGATTTTAATTATGACTAGTTTTGTTTCTGATATCTACAAATTTGGTTCTTCTATCCTTCATTAAATGATTTGGTTGCTGAAACCGAAAATTTTCTTCCATATATACAATTTCCTTTAGTATAAAAGAAACTCATTCGCGATATTGATTTTTTTTTTTTTTAATATTTGTAGTATATATCGATATCCTAATAGAGCTGATGAAAATTCTTCAATTATCAAAAAGTTTTTAATAATTTACAGTAGTAGTTATGTGACAACTTTTTATATATCCTTCTTTAATCTGGCAAAAAAGTTTTACAATAAATAATAACGTTTATATGACAATAAGTTTCTTCAATATTATAAGGGATTTTGTCGTTTGACAATATTATTAAGATGCAGTGCGAGTTGATTTTTATACATAAAGATATCAAGATAAATATTATTATATTTACCTGAATCTAAAAAATTTTATTCCATTTTTTAATTGATTTTCTATGCTTCCTACAATCAACGAAATTTTTAACCAGTGTCTGGTGTTCTAAAAATTTTTAGAATTTCAAAATTATTAGCAGGTTTTGAAACTTGTAACGTACTTGAAATTTTGAAGCATGTTTTTAATTAAAACATAAAAAAAATATTTCATAATTTTTCAAATTTATTGAAAATTTATCAAACTCTTCTACATTTTTCGTAGTGTTCAATATTCTGCGAGTTTAGAACATTTTTGAACAAACGAGGAAAAAAAATTACCTTATATATTAACAGTAATATTGTAATAAACATAATGTACATAATTTATAAACTTTATCTCAAACTCCGGAATTTTTTGAATTTATTAGAATAACTAATAATCTTTTAAAATTCAAATGTTATTGATTTCTATACATTTTTGAAACTTTTTTGAAGATTATTTTGCACAAATTTTTTGTAATTTTTACAAATAATACAAATTATTTGAATATTGTACAAATTATTTTCAAATTTCGAAAATTAATGAAAAATTGTTAAATTTTCTAAGGATCGTTCCTGATTTTTGACACTTTTTAAGTCTTGCATATGTATATTCGTTATTAAATGGAGAAACATCGTCATACATATTTTGATGAAACATTTATCATAATGAAAACTATTTACATAACGAATGGACATATTCTGAAATTCTAAAAATTTTCAGTATTTTTAGAATTATTGAAAATTTTTAAAATTGCATGAAAGGCTGTCATAGTAAAAAAGATTGTTGGTGGTTTTTAATAATTATTAAGTCATGCTACTGACATGAGTTGACAGTATCATGAGAAATACAATTTTTTTCTCAACCAAAGTATATGTATAAACAAATATAATAATGAATATGATAAACAAGTTTTTCTAAACTTTAAGAAATATTAAACATGGAAGAAGAAACATCCGATTCCAGCAACAAAATCTTTCATAAAATTATGTACCAACCAAAATTTTAGATATGAAAACCAAAACTAATCATAATGAAATGCCTATAACTTCAGTTAGTCCATATTTAACTAAATAAATGGTCGCTGAAATATGAAAGTTCTTCCCCTACAGGATATCAATAAAATAATAAGTGCCCAACATTCCTCATGATATAATATCCAGCACATTCTTTTTTTAATCTCCCTAATTATAAATTCATTCTCATAAAAATTTAAACACTTCGTAAAAAAAAAACAAACATATAGTCTAATAAATCCTTGCATTTACGATATTTATTTCAGATTACTTCAAAACCTCATATCATAATTTAATAAAGATTTTGTGTTTTCACAATATTATTATGATGTACTGCAAGTTGATTTTTTAACATTAAAAGTTCCAGAGATACATTTTCATATCTTCCTGAATTTAGGAAATAAAAAAAAAATTTTGAAAATAATTCTGTTAACTCTGCAAAAATAGTTAATATCTGCCAATAATTGTGGTTACTTCCTAGTTTTATTGGAATGTAAGCAATGTTCAAGTTTGGATGGTGATGTCTAAGAGGCATACTGTAGTTTCTTGTCTCATTGTCGTACTTTTGAAATTTGAGAATTTTTGACGTTGACAACTTGTAATTTTCACCAGAAGTTTTTGGAATAATTGTGAACTGCAGAACACTTTCGAAAAGTATCGTAACTGTTTGTCTGAATGAAGGCTTCCTAGTTTGAAAAAAAAAAAATTTCAAAATTCTCATAATATTGTAAAATTAGGAGAAAAACTTAAAAATTATATACAATCACAAACAATCTCTATTGTAATGACAATCTCATCTTAAAAATCTCATCTCAGTTACTCATAACAGGGTTAAGCAGGGTATCGAATGACATCAAGCAATTGATACTCGATCGGATGATGAAAAATGACATGTCATGCCGAAACATCATTAATTACAGCGCGAAATCATAAGTGTGCGATAGCAGGGTGGAATGAAATTCGAATTAGATGAGAGTAACAGCAGTTCGTGGACCACTGGGGTTCTGGCATAACTGGGAACCCATTCAGGTAGCAGGCCCCACCTGGGGGCCCCTTATATGCATGTGTGTCAGAGACATCACACACAATGCCCTGATGGAATATGCATGGCCACCGTAGACACGAATATTTTAACCCTTTGCCTTAGTTGTACGATAGACTCAGTGGAAGCAACATCAAGCAAAACTAAGGATAATTCGTTATTTAGGTGAGTCGATTCAGTGCGTCGCTTTGCTAAGTGTCGGGTGAATCTGTGAATTTTTCGTTTTCGCAGTTTCGGAAAGTGCATCGCAGTGAAAGATATTTTCTGGAAAGATGCAGGTTTTTATGGTTTAATTAGTTGATAAAAATGGGTGAAGACTAGAGAAGAATAAAAAATTTCAAAAGTTGATGTTTCTAATGTCAGGCAATCATTTACAAGATAAATTGTAATAAATTTTTCATAGTAAGACTATGACTGTCAAACAACTTTTAACTTTTCTCAAAATTTGAATGTTTCTTAAACATAGAGTTTCAGTACACTAAAATGAAATTTCCACAAATCTGAAACTAGTCGTTAAAAAACTTTCGTGGCAATTTCAGTCACTCACATTTTAACAAAATGACCGATTCAAGCAGTGGAACATGAAAGGAATGCAATATAAAATTTACGACATAGAACGAAGACCATTTGACAACGTAATTGTAAAAGAGACGCAGTCATAAAAATTTTACTATCGCATACAGTCGTTCTGATTCACTTGAAAACTCTTACGAAATACAGTTGAATATTAGTATATCATTTCATCTTTTCGTTCGTAACAATTCCAATGAACTACTTTGGAAATTTTATTGACAGATAAAAATGCACTATCGTGGGAGGTGACTTGATATCGTGAATTCATCTTCATTTATCGTTGTAAAATTAGCACTTTGAGGGATAAAATTTTTAAAAACTTTTGAGTGCGATATCCATGAATTTTAAAGAATGGAAAAATAACTAGATTTTCACTGTCCTGGTTTAACAGTAAACTGCACAGTATAATTTAATAAAAATTTTTATGTGTGTAAAATTTCCTGATTATTGGAATTTATACTATAAAATTACTTGTATATCTTCTTGTGTAGAAATTCATAACAATAAGAAAAATCGCCCAGTGATAAATAGCTCAATAAATTTTTGTAGTCAACACTATATATCATTCTAAACATAATTAGAGCTCAGACATTACTCTTTTAAATATTATATACCGCATGATGATCAATTTTTGAAGCCAATTTCTTGAAAATTCACAATAGGGATGATGAGACAATTATTTTTCCAAGCTTTTAACATATATTTTGCACTTATCAGAAACTACTATTATTTCACTTGCAATATTATGATTTCAAATATAAGTTAAATAATTTTTCAACTCAATATTATTGTGATATGAATTGAAATAGGTGAAATTATGTTTTTCAGATTTTGATGAGGGAAAAATATATGCCTATAGCTTAAAAAAATAATTGTTTTATCATTTTCATTGTAGATTTTTAAGTGATTCTCTCTCAGCTCAAATTAGTCAAATTTTTACTATATGAAATAGTAACACGTGTTATCACCAGCAAAATAGTCATATTTGGAGATTTGACTATGCAATTAGCAAGAATTCGACATCGAAATAGTTGAATTTTTCACTAATTCCAAATAATCATGCATTATTACTATTTCATAGTCACGCTATTTTACTACTTTCTTAGTCAAAATTTTTTTACTAATCTAATAGTCGTTTTCGACTATTTCATGAATTCTAAGCGGGGTCTAAAATGGCCGCAAAACGCAGAACGCAAGGGCGCGCGCAGGAAAAAATACTCTTGTTTACGGCCGGGACTAAAGACCCGGCTATATTTCTACGATTTTCTGCGGCCGGTCGCATGTGCTGTCTCATTCGTACAAAACAAGTGTTCGTGTGTCTCGTGTGTCTCTAGTGTTTCGTGCGTGGCCGCGCTACTTCGTTTTCAATGTTTACATGGCCGGGCGTCATTTGTGCTACAGACGCTACCGCGAATTCGCGGCCTTGCTCATAGCACTCAAAAAAGAATTCTTGTCTTAACCTACCCAAATCCAATCACTAATTTGATAGTCATTATTAATATTAGAATAGTCATACAATGACCAAATTATTGGCAAAAATGGACTTCTGAATTCGCAATTTCTGTACTTTTTACACGTATAACATTTACTAAAGAATAAGTTATATTTCACTAATTATTCAAGTAAAAAATTACTAATTGATAAGTCATTTCTTGCTTTTTCAAATAGTGAGCAAGTTTCACTAGTTGAATTAGTAATTTTTAACTATTTCTTAGTAACCGTATTCCTACTAATTGAAATAGTAAAAAACTACTATCAAATAGTTAAATTTGACTAATTCAAACTGAGAGAGTTGGCTCCAAAAATTTATCGTCATACGACATATTATAATTATGATGAAGAATAAAGAAGAGTACATTAAAAATTTTTACTTTTTTCATCAAAGTACTGTGTTTAAAACAAGTACATATACGTGGAAACTGCTTCGCCATTTTATGCATACAGAACCCCTGTTTTCACGCCCCCAAGAGAGCCGCAGTGGCACCCATTTCACTCGGAGCAATCGACCTAAAAATCTAGGTGGTGCGCCGAGCTCCCCAACAGCGAGACAGTTGACCATTGGTCAGTTTTCACTTGACCGGAAGTAATCTGATTTCTTCGTAAACTCACGAATTTAATTGAGCCATTGAACTTTATAAGTAACGAAAAAAAACGGTCAAAATAACACTAATTTTTTTATGAACCTGTGGAAAGTATCTACCATTTACATTTTTTTATAACAATGTTTATGATACTTGGATAATTTCGCATTTAACGGACAATTTCACACTTACAATTGTCTTGGTATTTTCCGTACTTCAATAGTGTAGACAAAAATTTGAAGATTTTATTTACATATTTTTATACGAATTCCTCTGTAGATTTCAATTCGCTGCTCAAGAGCTCAAGGAAATGAAAATTATTTAGTATTGTTACAGATTTTCAGTATTTTAATGAGTGATTTCCAGGATTAAAATTAGATACTTTAGAGGTCTTGAGCATTAGATTAGATTTTTCTGAAAACTGTATCGTTAATAGAAATTTTCAGTTTAGATATTATTTATAAGATTTCAACAATTTTATGTTCTCAGACTTGCATTTTCGAGATTTTCGGTACTTTCGGAGATTTCAATTTTTTTTTTTTTAATATTCGGCAAGTTAAAAACAATTCACAACTATTTTTTATTCCTTGTTTTAATAGCTAAATATTTATGTGTAGAATTCTGTTAGAGACTATATTCTTTATTATTTTTTAAATACTAAAATTCATGAATATTGACTATCTAAACACTTTTGATAATATCGTTGCTATCACCCTTATTATTATCATTTATATGTTACTTTTTATTTTCAATTTTTTTCGAAACTGAAATGTTTTTCCCCAAATTTTCAATATAAATGGGACTTTACAGATTTTCTTCTTATATTTGAATATGATTTTCTATGAAAATTTAAATTCGCTATTGAAGGGCTCAAGGTCATTAAACATTTTTAGTAGATACAGATTTTCAGTATTTTTACGGATGATTCCTGGAATTCAATGACGTATAATTCGATATTTTAGAGATCTTGAGTATTTCAATAGATTTTTCTTAAAACCGTATCATTGATAGAAATTCTCAGTTTAGGTTTATTATTATTATTATTCATGCGATTTTAGCTATTTTCTGGTATTCCTTTAGATTTCTGAGTATATATTCAGAATTTCATGTTCCACAATTCGAATTTTTGAGATATTCGGTATTTTCGTACGTTTCAATTTTTTTTTATTCGTCAGGTTAAACCAATTTATTTACAAATATTTTATATTCCTTGTTTTCATAGCTAAATACTTATGTGTAGCATTGTGTTAAAAAAAGTTCTTAGTTATTTTTTAAAAATTGAAATTCAATAACATTCAACACTTTAACACTTTTGATGATTTCATTTTTATCACTCTTATAATTGCCATTTCTTCATTACTTGTTATTTTCATTTTTCCCCAATTTCAAAATTTTGAAACTAAAATAAAAATAAAATAAAAGAATAAAATATAAAATAAAATAAAATAAAATTTTTCACTAAGAATGCTTTTGGTATTTTTCATAATTCTTCAATGTGATGAAACCTAAAAGATTTTGTTTTCATATTTGAATATGAATTTCTATGAAGATTTCAATTCGCTACTCAAGGACTCAAGGTCATAAAACATTTGTAGTATAGTTATAGATTTTCATTATTTTTACAGATGATTTCTGGGATTCAATGACGTAAAATTAGATATTTTAGAGATCTTGCGTATTTTAATAGATTTTTTTTTAAACTGTATTGTTAATAGAAATTTTGAGTTTAGGTATTATTCATAAAACTTTAGCTATTTTTTGATATCTTTGGATTTCTGAGTTGATTTTCAGAATTTCATGTTCCACGATTCGAATTTTCAGATTTTCAGTATGTTCGTTGAATTACATTGTTTTTATTATTTACTTGCTAAGAAAAATTTTTTAATTCTTATATTCCTCGTTGTAACAGTCGAATATTTATGAACTGAAAAAAAAGTATAGCTCCTGGAGCGAGAATCTAGTTCGCTGCGCTATGCCGCAAAGTCGAGAGCCGTATGCTAGTAGTATCTCGAGCCGCGCGGTGCGGCATAGGTGAATTCCGTATATGCGATATAGGTAGAGTTAAGCGCAGATCGCAGCTATGCCGTACACGGGCAATACGTACGTTAGATGTTTTAATAGGGGTACTCCATCCTTTGCGGCATAGGTAATGTGGCTATGCTACGCAGCCGTGGACGAAAGCTTCGCGGTATAGGAGATATCATAAATACGCATAGGTGGAATAGACAT
>JAPYZL010133080.1:0-10135 GCA_030522825.1 Platygaster orseoliae
TTTCCCGCTGATTTCCGAGTACCCCAAAAAGAGGCTTTTGTTCCCGCATTCCATAGAAATAAAGTGGCCTTTTTTACGGATGCATGGGAAAAAAAATTTCTCATACTTTTTGTTCAGATAATTTCATATTTTCTCATATTATTTTCATACATGCATGAAACTTGCTGTACTTGATTTTCGAGTTAACAATTTCTTTGATTTCAAATTTTGCAGACGGAAAATAAATATTTTGAAGTTCCAAAAATTTAATCACATGTTGTGTATTTATATAGCTTAAAATTTTTTATTTCCGTATGTGAAAGTTAACAGAAATTTTATTATACTTTTTATCTCTATATTCATAACGGGCTTAACGTAAAATATATTCATCAGGTTTGATCTTATAATCCTTTTAATCAACAAATAACAAAAATAATAGTAGACAGATTTTAATCGCAAAAAATCTGTGTTTGAAGCATTGTAATAAATTGATGTGATCGATAAAAATCAAGATTGCGGCGGGGAACAAGTCAAGATAATTGATTACAGTTTTATCGAAAAATCGCTGATCAATCAATAATTCATAAATTGATGTCTATGTTTCGGACGATTGATATAAATTATGTACACATCTTACGAATTTCAGCATTTGTTCATGACGCTCTTATAAATTTGCTTTTTTTTTAAATCAATTCTGGGAACGTTGTATTGAGTTTTGTTGGCTCTTGTTATAAGAGATAAAATGATGTTCAACTAGTTGGAAACAAAAACCAGTTTTTAGAATATAAAAAAATTGCATCTATAGATAAAACGGATATTAATGGCTTATATTTTTCACAATACTTTTTTACTGTTACTCGTAAATAATAATTTTTAATCGATATTTATCACTCACAATAATCGCTTGTCACGTTTTTTACTTTCGACGCTATCAGTATTGGTAGTAAAATAAATAAGTTTCCGAATCCATAAATAAATACTGTAAAAATACGAGAAGTGAATACAAATAAAATGTATAAATTTATCACAATTTAATAATAGCAAGGAATTTTTACAAAATATATGTAAAAACAATTGATTTAATTATTCTTATTTGATTCTCCTTTTAATTGAAAAATTTTCGAAAATTCCAAAATTTTTTAGAAAATGTACAACAATATGAAAAGTGTTCTTCAAAGCACATTTTTTGTTTTGGCTCTTATCATTATGATCTAATTTTACTACTCATTAAAATACAGCAGACTCGCACTTTTACGTTTTCCGTATAATTGCATTGGTCTATCAATAGAACAGTCCACATTAGAGAAATGGTCGAGTACAAACCAATCGGACAAATTTTTCAAATATGAATTTTTCGTACACATTGGAAATACGCACGAGAAAAACATCTAAATTTTTTATTTACGTCATTGAATCTGGGCCAATCAACGTTATTCGGCCTTACAATAATTTTTTTCCTTTTATAAAATTCTTAAAATTTTCCGGAATATATATGTTAGTTTGCTGTCCCCAAGCACTTCGCTACGTATAATTAAATATTTCCAAATTAATAATTGGAAAATAATTAAAATTTGTAGTTCAAATAAAAGTAAATTCGATAAATAGTTTATTAAATTTCTGATTTTTATTATTTATTAACACTGTATTTACAATATTTTCATTAATTTTCGTATGAATACATTCATATGAATTCACAAATTAAAATTTCATCGATTTCTGCTTTAATATTCATGGTGAATTTTGTTTTTTGTATAGCAATATCTGTTATTGAAAAAATCTTATCGAGTATAATGATTTATTTTAAATTTGAAATAAAATTTATTTGTTTGTTTTTTTTAAAATAATAATACTTTTCAGAGTCTTAAATATACGGGTTAGAAAAATAGTTAAAAAACAAAACTAAAAATATTAGGGAAGATTTAAACCTTGTGTAATTTAGTAAGTTTTTGTTATTTTTTGGGAAGTTTTATAAGTTTTGAATATCGTGACTTCAATTTTCGTGAATTTTTATGACTTTCAGTTTTTTGTGACTTTTTGTAATCTTATGATTTTTCGTAATTTTGTATAATAATTTTTGTGATCTTGTGATTTTTGTAATTTTGTGACTTTTTTCGTAGAAAATTACATTTAGGATTTTGAAAATTAAAAAATCTGAACTCTCTGGAAACAACAACAACAAATTTCGAAAATGAACTATAAATATTTTTTCTTGGATCACGAAATTACAATGTTACAAACTACAGAAAGTTTCACAAATATAACTTTTCTGGATCAAGATTATAAAAATCATGTCTGACCATTTCAAAACCTGTTAAATAATTATTGGCGTTTCTTTGACATTGTAGTCGAATGCCCTTAACTTTCTATACTTTTATTCGATCATGCAAAGTCATTTCCTTATCAACATCGTATAACAATGTAATCCAAAACCCGTCAAATGCAGAATCAACTGGACTACAAAGAAATTGATTTCAATGACATATCATAGTTTCATTCGAAGTAAAGAACAATGAGCTTTGTGTACAAACTATTTATAGGCTTTTATTTTTCATAAATTCAAATTCAAAATATGAAAAAATTTCGGTTCCTGCATTTCAATCATTTTTATTTCTTCATTCTTTGAGGGCAAAATTTCTGATTTTAAAATTTTAAAATTATGAATTTTTTTATTCCTCATCCTATCAATATTTTTTAATAATTATTATGCTGACTGTTTTTTTTTTCACTAAGATACTGCATTTTTGACTAAATTTTTCTAAAAAGTTTTATATGAAATTCAATCAAATTCTTAATTATTTGTTTTTAGAAGTGTTAAGTAAGATCATTGTTAAAGGATATTCACAGCTTTTGAACTTTTAAGATTTTTGAATATCAGAATTTATGTCTGGAATTTAAAAACTTCAGAATTTCTCAATTTTTAGCTTGAAATTCATCAATATACATACAGGTTGTAAAATGACAAAAATTATATGTCAAAACCAAGCCCTTTAAAATCATAAATATTTCAGTTGTTAAGTAAATTTACAAAAATAAAAACAAAAGTCTTATGGTTTTTTTGAGTTATTTTTTAAATTTGCATTAAAAGATTCAAAAGGCATAGAAAAATAACAAATTTTTTTTTAAATCTTTTCAATGTCAATATACCGTTTCAGAGTACTAGGGTTTAGAAAAATATTATATTTTTCGTTAATAAATATGATGTAATTAAATAAATCATATTTTTTATAGCAGGCTCATCAAATCCCGAAAAAAGTAAGATTCTTTTTAAAAAATTTGATGTTAAAATTAAATCAGCTTTAAATAACTGTTAGATTAAAAAGTTTAACCATGCCTAAAAATAATCTACTTTGTAATATGACAATTTTTTAAATAAGTATAATGTGAAACTAATACTTTTTTATAGTTAGCTCACACAATTGAAAAAGAAAAAACATCAAAGATTTTGAACACAGAAATGAAATTTAAAAATAACATGGATTTTGAATAATTGTTTTATTTTAGTATAGTAACTCAAAAAATTTGAAAATTCATTTTCTAGAACTGCCTTACAGTTACTTTTATATACTTTTCAAATAGGAAATTTTTGTATTGAAAAGCCTAAATAATTATTCGAAAATGCTGTATTTTTCAATCAATAAATAATACAAGATGAATGTTTTAAAATCATATAAATATGAAATATAATTTATAAAAGTACAGTGTAATGTTGATCAAATAAAATTTAATGAAAATAATACATAATATAAAATTAAAAAATATTAAAAATTTCATTCTCATTCATTGCAGGCTCATATAATCTAAAAGAAATTCTTTCAAACCATTAAAAATACCCCAATTGAAAAATTGTGTTTCTTAAGGAGGTTTCCCTATATGACGGCAACTTTCTGGAATTTGACCACAGACAAACTTTTCAATTTTTTCGAACAAAATTTTATTTTTTTGAATAACTGGCCTTTAACTACAAAATAAATGTATATTTCCTGAGAAAATTCTGAGTTAATGATTTACATGATTTTAAAAATCTATAGTAGTATGATTATTGTTCGACTACAATTAAACTTTCTATTAACTATGACAAATGTTTTATAAACTTTTAAAGGTTGATAAAGAGGCAAAAGCGAAAAACTTTTTTTAAATTAATGCGATGAAAATCTATAAAGTAATAAGACCTATGTATAAATAGAAAAAAATTATATTTTATTTTTCAGACCAGTAGGATTTCTAGGATCGTGCGAACCATGAATCTAATTTTTTTAGGAAGGCCTCTTTTCACCAGAATGCAGCTAAAAAAAATGTGCACTAAAAAATTTTTTTCAATACAAAAATATAAAATTGAATTATTAAATTTTTAATTTGATTATAGAATAAAATAAAAAAATTATCTTAACATACACATCTACTTTGTAGTTTCATGCCTAAAAAATAAATTACAAAAACTACGTCAAAAAAAATTAAACAGTTTTATTGCGATGAAATTCCAACAATTGCCCTTATAAAGAACCACTTTAACTATGAATTTTGAAATTACCAAAATATGATTTCAAAATAACATGGACTTCGAATAACTGGGATTCTAGAATTTTCTAACTCAAATACCCTCAAAAATCAAGTTAAATATGAACTTTTTATATTGAACATGCATTTTTAATCAAGAAATTAAATTGAGAAATATGTATGGATATTATGGAAATAAAATTAATAAATATTCAATATAATATTTAAAAAATGTTATACCAATATTACATAATACGATGAAAAATTTAAAAGTTTATCAAATATATAACAAAAGTGAAAATAATTTTCTTACAAATCTACAGAAAATCATTCTAATGCACCAATAATTTTCTTAAAAATTATTATTCGTCAAGTATTGAAAAAATGTTGAATAATAAAATTCCAAAAATTGCCAGAACCCCTTCAATTTTGAATTTTCAAATTACCGAAATATGATTTCAAAATAAAATGAACTTTGAATAACTGTGGAAATTCCAAATTTTATAACTCAAAAACCTTCAAAAATCGAGTTGGATACCAACTTTTTATATCAAAAATGTATTTTTAAGTCAGTGAATAAAATTCAGAAATATGTATGAATACTATATAAATAGGATTTAAAAAAGTTCAATATAATGTTTTATAAATTATATGTTATATGAGCGATTGAGGGCAAAAGACAAACTAGTAAGAGACAGAAAAAATAGAGTTGCTACCTTAGACCATATAGTACATGGACCGCTTTTCAGGTACCGAAAAAACGTGGCAGACATATGGAACAAGTTGTTATGTCCAACCCCATAGCAGCAATACAATTGTGTGCAGCAGTTGGCAGCACTGCAGCAGACAATTCTTGGCCACGATGTGCGCACGATTTTCAGCGTACAACAAGGTAGGCGACGAGCGGTCCATGTACTATATGGTCTAAGGTTGCTACTCTGTCTCTTACTAGTTTGTCTTTTGCTCTCAACCGCTCATATGTGAAAAAATATAATTGTCAAAAGTATAACAAAAATAAAAATAAAATTTTTTACAGGACTACAAAAAGTATTTCTAACGCGCCAATATACCTCTGAAAAATTGATATTAATTAAGTATTAAAAAAATGTCGAAAAACAAAATTCCAAAAACCCTCAAATATCAATTTGATTACCATTTTTTTATATTATAAATGTATTGTTAAATTTGCGAATACAATTTAGAAATATGTATGAATATTATATGAAAAAGATTTATTTAAGTATCATATCATATTTAAAAAATATTTTACAAATTATACATAATATAAAATGAAAATATAAAAATTTGTTGAAAGTAGAACAAAAATAAAAATTATATTTTTATAGTGCGACAGAAAAACTATATAATACACCAATTAACCTCTTAAAAATTAATTTTTTTTATATTTGAAAAAATGCGAACCTTGGAAATAGATCCAAAAAATACCAATCAAGAAATACTTTCAAAAATCAAATTGGTTAAGAAATTTTATTTAAAAAATGTATTTGCATATTGGTAAATAAAATTGAGAAACATATAAAAATTATATAAATGAGATTGACAAACGTTCCATATGTTTAAAAATGTCATGAAAATTAAACATAATATTAGAAAAAATATAAAAGTTCGTTAAAAAAAGAACAAAAATAAAAAGTTTTTTTTTCACGACTACAAAAAGTTTTTCTCATGCACCAATTATGATCTCAAAAATGATTTTTTCTATCTTTAAAAAACTGTGAACCTTGAAAAAATATCCTGAAAAATACTTATTAACAAATACCCTCAAAAATTAAATTAGATAAGAAAGTTTATTTTAAAAATGTATTTTCATATTGGTAAATGAAATTGAGAAAAACATGAATATTATATGAATGAGATTGACAAATGTACCATATGTTTAAAAAATGTTATAAAAAATATAAATGAGATTGACGAATGTTTCATATGTTTAAAAAATGTCATGAAAATTAAACATAATATTTGAAAAAATAGAAAAGTTCGTGAAAAGTAGAACAAAAATTAAAAGTATTTTTTTACAAGACTACAAAAAGTTTTTCTCAAGCACCAATTATTCTCTCGAAAAGTCATTTTTTACATTTTTAAAAAAATGCCTACTTCGAAAAAATATCCAAAAATACCAATTATCAAATACCCTCAAAAATAAAATTGGATAAGAAATTTCATTTAAAAAATGTATTTTCATACTGGTAAATAAAATTTAAAAACACATGAATATTGTATAAATGAGATTGACAAATGTTCCATATGTTTAAAAAATGTTATAAAAAATATAAATGAGATTGACAAATATTCCACATGTTAAAGAAATGTTATAAAAAATATAAATGAGAATAACAAATGTTCCATATGTTTCAAAAATGTTATAAAAACTAAACATGATATTCGAAAAAATATAAAAATTATTTAAAAGTAGAACAAAAATAAAAAGTATTTTGTTACAAGACTACAGAAAATTTGTTTCATGCAAAAATTAAATTCTCAAAAATCATTTTTTCTATCTTCAAAAAAAAGTGAACCTCGAAGAAAAAATATCCAAAAAAATACTAATTATCAAATACCCTCAAAAATCAATCTGGATATGAAATTTCATTAAATAAATATATTTTCATATTGGTAAATAAAATTTAAAAACACATGAATATTGTATAAATGAGATTGACTAATGTTCCATATATTTAAAAAATGTTATAAAAAATATAAATGAGATCGACAAATATTCCATATGTTAAAAAAATGTTGTAAAAAATATAAATGAGATTAACAAATTTTCCATATGTTTAAAAAATGTCACAAAAATTAAAAATAATTTTTGAAAAAATATAAAAGTTCAAAAAAAGTAGAACAAAAATAAAAAGTATTTTTTTACAAAACTACAGAAAATTTTTCTCATGCACCAATTAAACTCTCAAAAATAATTTTTTCTATCTTTAAGAAAATGTGAATGTTGAAAATATCCTAAAAAATACTAATCATCAAATACCCTCAAAAATTAAATTAGATAAGAAATTTTATTTCAAAAATGTATTTTCATATTGGTTAATAAAATTGAAAAACACATGAACTTTTTATAAATGAGATCGACGAATGTTCCATATGTTTAAAAATGTTATAACAAATATAAATATGATAAACAAATATTCCATATGTTCAAAAAATGTTATAAAAAATCTTAATAAGATTAACAAATGTTCCGTATGCTTAAAAAATATATTAAAAATTAAACATAATTTTTGTACAAATTTTAAAGTTCGTCAAAAGTGAAACAAAAACAAAAAGTATTTTTTTACAAAACTACAGAAAATTTTTCTCATGCACCAATTAATCCCTCAAAAAGTAATTTTTCCATCTTCAAAAATATAAGACTTTCAAAAAATACCAATTATTAAAAAATCTTGAAAATCTATTTCGAAACGTAAAACTCCATTCCTTGTAATGAAAAAAAATCCAGAAAATGTGTCAACCACCAAAATTCAACACTGAAAAATCCGCGTGAACCGCTATGAACACGTGATACTCGTATCCAAATTCGCGAATTCAATTTTCCGAATGCCAAGTCCAAAAATAAACACCCCATTTTTACATCATCAGTTTCCCTGAATTTTATCAAGGACACGTCAAAAAACCCTCAAGGATAAAAAAAAATCTCACCTCCCGTCAGGACCAATTTGTACAGTCGTTTCTGCTCCATGTTTTCAAGTGCGAATCGGCTGATTTTGTTTCCAGAATCGCGGGTGTTACAAGGGCAAAATTTTCCACAAGATTTTTGAGGGTATTGTGTTGATGTCTTGACACGTGAGGGGAGTCCGCATTTGCAGCGAATATTAGAAAAATCTTTGTCGATGCATATTGCGCGAATGAGTTTTTAGATTTTTTAATCGCGACATTTATTCCGTTTCAGACAACTCGCGTGCCACGCAGCAAACAATTAATTGATATTGAACAATGCTGATTTGCTTAATTTACTGAACAGTAGTGAGCGTACATGCGCGTTGATGCGCGTACTCACACATGCTGACGAATTTCTCCTGTCCGTGAGCACTCTATTGCACGCATTCAAGTATTATGTAGATTATGAGATTATGTACAAATCAATATCTATCGAAAGTCAGAGCAGAGTCGATATATTTCTATAATCATCTATCGTTTCGAATATTGGCGGCAAAAATATTAACTTGATAGAAAAAAAAAATTAAAACATTGTTCCTTGAAAATAAAAACGAGTAATGAAAGATAATTATCGAGCAGTAATGATTAAGTTAAAAAATTTTAAAATATTTATTTATCTTTACTATGATGAATTTAAATAATAAAAAATATTGATTCTCCACTGCTCAATAAACATCATCCAAAAATATAAAAATAGAGGATCATTGAAAAAATAACGAAATCAATTAAAAGCGGGCGAATTCAACCATTCAAATCTGGCCGCCATTTTAGTTAGGAGAGTTGGAGAGCCGTTCAGCCGTTGGAGCGTGGACATCCAATCACATCCAATCACAATCATTTCAATATGGCCGCCGGTGTCGCCATCTACAAATGAACCAGTAGAACAAAGTAGTTCAATTGGAAGACCCTGAAAGAAGACGCTGAAAGTTGGAACCAGTTGGAACAAGAACAAGTTGGAACTTCCAACTTGGAAGATTTTTCTGTGGATTTTGCTATGTGGAACTGTGTGCCTACGTGGAACTGCGAAGATTTTGGATGTTGCCTGCGTGGAACCTTCGTGACGGAAACTCCTCCGTCTTTCCAGTCTTTCTCAGCTTTGCTTACACGTCGTATACATCGCAGATCTTCTAAGCACTTCTTAAATCGTCTTCGTGTCACTCGAGATCGCAAGAAGAAATTAAAAAAATACTCTTTTAAAGAGTAAATAGTGCGGTTAATAACTCGTAACTTGAGAAGTTAATTACAACGTAAGAAAAACTTCGCGTTAGTTTTGAACTCGTATTTGCTCGTCGAGTGTTTTGTGACACGTGTTTGTGACAATTTCCCCGCCGGGATTACAGCAATACTTTTTCTGTTTTCTGTCGTGGAGTTTTGATTTGTGTCAATTTCTGTGTTTTATCACGGTTTGTCTTAACCAGCGATCCTGTTAGTCAGAAATATGGATTTCGAATCATCTGAGAATATCGTACACCACGTGGCAGCCATCAAGATTGCCTACCGATCGTTAGAGGTAGAACCCGTACTTCGACTCGTACAAGATCTGCGCCAGTAAGTTAATAAAATAAAGAAATAAATATCACGATACATCTGTAATATATTGTTGCGAAAATTTTTTTTTCAAACTGAAATGTTATATTTCGTAGTATACGTAAGTCTATTTTTTTAGTGCCATTTAGCAAAACATTATTTTCATTGAAATATTTTAAAATCAAAAAAAATTTTTTTACATTTTTTGAAATGAAAATACGCGTTCTCTTTTAAAGTTATGAATGTGTACAATAGATATTTATGCTACAAGGGAGGAATGGAATGATTCTACGAGTGAGCATTTAGGCACGAGCGAGTTGAATCACATTCCTCCCATGTAACATACAATATTTTTTTCCATGTATGTGTTCGAGCGGCTGTTTACGATGAAACGCGTGA
This sequence comes from Platygaster orseoliae, assembly GCA_030522825.1. NCBI lineage: Eukaryota > Metazoa > Arthropoda > Insecta > Hymenoptera > Platygastridae > Platygaster > Platygaster orseoliae. The sequence goes on from JAPYZL010133080.1 coordinate 10,087, forward strand.
CGCAGGCCTCTTTCCGAGCAGTCATAAAATCAGCGAGAGAATTCTCTTT
>JAPYZL010133106.1:0-15167 GCA_030522825.1 Platygaster orseoliae
TTTTACAGACTACGAAACTTCAAAAAATCATATGTGGCGTGGACTGACAAAACCTACCTAACAGCACATTCCTTTAGGCTTACTTTCTAATCCTCTTAGACCTAATGATGCGCCCAATGGAATGGGCTGTTAGGTAGGTTTTGTCAGTCCATGCCACATATTTCGAAATTTTCAAGTATCACATTGAAAAAAAAAAAATACGTGTCGATTATTTTCGATCTGAAAACGCAAAAAAAAAATTTATTTGAAAAAAAAAAATGTTGACTGTAAATCTCCCATGAAATAACCCATAGATTTTTTGTAATTCACGAATTTTCAAAGTAGCTTTATCAACATAGATGTTGAGTGTCAATACATTTCTAGTATTTTTCGTACTTTTTCATATTTTTCAATGTGTTTGTTCTTCTGTAGGTGGCTATTTAGATTTCTGAACTTTGATACTCTTTGATACTTGATACTTGATACTCTCGAATTCAATGTAAATTATATTTGATGTATATGAAAGGATTTTTCAAAAAACTGATTATACATCAATTTATAGAACTTTCTGATATTCAAATGAATTACTGTATAGATTTCTAGAATTCAATGCTTTTGTATTCAAAATTTTATAAAACTGATTAGAGTTTTTTTGAAGATATATGGTATTTATACTTCTCCCCATACTTGTCAACGTTTATAAAATTCAGTCTTATTCTCTACTTTTTTAATACATTTTTACAATTTTACATTTTTTTACATTTATCACATTTTGTACAATTTTGTAGTTCTCTTGTGGATCACTATTTAGATTTCTAGAATTTGATGTAACAAAATTTTATTTGATGATGAAAAACACTATAACAGAAACTGTTGGAACGTTTTTTACACCATTTTGCATGTGCAGAACAATCTTCCATCTACTTTTTGCATGTAAATTTGAATTTTCAAATACACATTAATGATGCCAGAAAAAATTTCCCGGACACCATGAGAATAAATAACAGTTCGAAAAATTCTCCAAGGTCTGACAAAAAATTACATCTACATTCTAAATATCTTGTATCAATAAATGTGTGGCATTCAACGACACCTGCAAAATATTTTTTGAATCTTTCCAAGGTATTTCAACATATTAACAAAAGCATTTTCAAAAAGTTCTAAAACAAACCTTGCGAAAGCATCGTCACTTCAAGTCCATGTTTCTCCTTGAAATATGCCAAAAATTCTTTCAAGGTTAGCTCGCCTTTGACCTCAAACCGATCCCACAGGGTCCACTCCGTGTCATAGTACTTCAATTTCGGCGCAGTGATTGGTTCCGAGAAGCCAAAGAACGGCAGGGCCAAATTGACAAAGCCGTTCTTGTAAAAGGTAATATCATCAACGCCCTGGGCAAGTTTGATGAGCTCGAAGCAAACCAGACCAGCGACGACCGAGGTCGTGGTGGCGATCGCGGGGATGATTTTGCCAGCGATGAGCTTGCTCTTATGCCGATCTGCCAGAGGGATGCTGTAGTTGGAGGCGCGTAGATTCGAGGCAGCGACGATAAAATCTATGTGGAAGTTGGTGTCGTCGTCTTTTTCAAACTCCTGGGGAGTAATGACGATTCCTTCGAGTTGCCCGACCTTGGGCAATTCCACCAAAAGCTGATCCAAGCGTTCGTGGTCGACGTTGCCGCTTCCGTTGGCAGCCTGAACTTGCGAATCGTTTTCCGCGATCTTCACTCCGGATTTTGGGGTGAAAACCGGCACCTCCACCTTAATCACCATTTCCGCGATCTCGCTGCGATTGCGATTGACGGGGATACCGTAAACTGCGGCCTTAAGGTTAGCAGCAGCGACGATGTAATCCATGTGCAAGCCATTGTCAACGTCAAAGGTCAAAGGCTCGGGACATCTTTTGGGACCCGACCAGAATGGCTGACCACTCGAGGTTAGCTGATCCGGTGGGAAATTAAACAACAGTTGCCTGATTTGGTTGTTGTACTGTTCCTGCCAGTGGCAGCGAGCCCAGGCTACGCAGTCCTGGAAATCTTTCGGCCTCTCGTCAATCAGCGCGACTTTGACGGACTCGAAAACCTCTAACGGTTGCACGCCGGGCAATCGCATGGTTCTGTCCGTGAACTGGGGATTCGTAATGTACTGCTGGGCATTTTCTGCGGACTGCTTGAAAAGTCCTTCGAAATTGTCACGAGCCCATTGCAAAGTGTGTTCGATCGCGTTGGGGAAATTTTTCAGGGTGCAAATCGGAATGCTTTTTTCAGGTGGGTCCTGGGACGAGCTGTACGATTCCGTGAGGAACGGCACGACGACCTGGGTATTACCCTTGGTGCCAAGGGTGCCTGATTCGAGCAGGGGTTTCCTGTAGTAGACGCAGCGTCTGTCCATATAAATTCTCGCATCCACGTTGTCGAGGGCGTTCGCCACACCGTCCAAGGCTTCGAAGAACTCGTCGTCGTAGGTTTTTTCCGTGTCAGGGCCAACACGATTTTCATGAGCCACGATGTTCACGTCTGGGTTCATCCACTTGATAACCTTGGCCGCAGTCGATGACTTGAGTTGCTGCACATCGCTGGGACGGAACAAGAATTGACGATTGAGGTTAGATTTTTCAATCAAGTCCATGTCAGTTACGGTGATACAGCCATTCTTACTGGCAAGGCCGAGCATGGCGAAATTCTTCAGCAATTCGCAACCTGTAATGTTAAATTAAATTACATTAAACCTGGAAAATGCCAACAAAATTATAAATGACATAAAAGAAGAAAAATCTTTTTCTGTCTACACTCACCAATAGCTCCAGCACCAACCACAAAGTACTTCAAATTCCCAAGCTTCTCCTGGAACGATCTGCCAAACACAGAAATAAACGAATCGTATCTCATTCCCAAGGGGGCACACTCCTCTTCGCTCAAGTTGATATTCTTTGCCGTGAGACACTCAATGGCATCGAAATATAACCACTGGAATATCGGATGAAACTTTCCAGAGCACGCCTTCATGACTTCCTGGGCGATGACGCCGCCAATCATAGCGTTCATGGGACTCAAACTTCCAGCGCAAATTTTCGAAAAAAGTCCCAGGAGTTCTTCATTGACTTCAGTTTCCAAGTTGTATTTCTCTTTGACGACTTTGACAATGTTCAAAAATTCCGCTGCGTCCTCGACGTTCCACGATCGCGGTTTTTGTCCTTTGCTGTCTACGAAGTGATGGTACGCCAAAAAAGCCAAATGACACTGGGCAGGATTGTCGAATTTGGCAAAGTCAGAGATGAGATATTCAGGAGTTTTCAGGGAAGCTTCCAGGGGAGAGAACTTCAGCATTTTTGGCATTTTCACCTGAAATGGGAATTAAGCAAAATTATCTTGTAAAAGCATTTAATCTTTGTAAATATTCACCTGTGTGACGATTCCACCGCGAGCGTACTCGGCGAACGATGAGGTGTCTCCGATACTGAAAGTATAAGGTCCCAGGACCTTAATTTTTCTGGGTTCGCAAGCGTTGAGCTCCACCATGCCTTGCACCTCCGAGAACGTGACGTAGTCGCCGTCTTCCATGCCGTGGCGTGTATCGTCAAGGCATGTGACGACGCCTTCCTGGTCGCGAGAAATGCTGGCAACCATAGCACTGATTGGAGGCTCGCCATTGGTGTCGACCACAGTAAAAGATTCGCCAAAGTCGCAAAATACTTGGGAGAACAGGCCCAATGTGTCGCCAATAATCAAGGCGATGTTGTTGGCGTGGGTGATTTCTGCTATGCGTAGCTGCTCTTGGAGCGGCGTTTCCGTGAGAACGACAACCTTGAATTTTTTAATGTAGGCCTCGGTCAAAGGACCAGAGTAGAAGTTAGTTGGCACGTAGTTGTTGAGCTCCGACAACCGCAAGAAACAAGCTTCCGCTCTATTTTTGCCTAATGAAAACAATTCCCAACATTAAAAATCATACAGGAAATTCGTAGAGTCAAAATTATCTTTTATTTCTCAAGACATTGAAAAGTATTAGAAATCATCACAAACAAATATATAAATGTTTGCGTACTTTAATCTTTAAGGGGCTGTCCACATACTACGTCATCACACTTAAGGGGGAGGGGGAATTGAGTTTGATGACGGATATTGACGTTAAAGGGGGGGGGGGGTCCAAAGATGATGACGTGATCAAGGGCAGGGGTATACAGAATGACGATGGTTGATGACGTGGGGGGAGGAGGGGGTCAAAAATAGGTAAAAAATTGATGACGTAATATGTGGACAGCCCCAAAATAATGATCGTTTCTTAATAGAAAAAATTTTTTAATTTATCAACATTTACGCCATTTTATAGCTGAAAATCCAACGAATGTGTGATTTATAAATTACCAATATCTTCTTGGGTCAAGTAGAATTGAGAGCCAAGGTCAGAAATTGTGCACACGGCGTCATCGTGAAGGGTCACGGACTTGACTCCACCAAGAATGACATTTTTAGCAATCTCAACGCCAAGTCCTCCCAATCCGCAAATAAGAACATCGGAGCTCGCCATGCGGCGCATAGCTTCATGTCCCAAGACGTATAATTGCCTGGAGTAAAGTCCTTCATCGATTTCAGCCTGGGCCTTAGACGTGGAACCATTTTTCGCCATGTCTGCAATTTGAATACAACATTGAAAAAACATCCACGAATATTGCTCTAAGATTTGAGTGTTTATTAATAATTTATTTATTTTTTTAGATTTTATTTTACCACGAAACTGTAATATGTTGCTTCTTAATCAAAATAATAAGACACATATTTTTGGGGGTAAAAAAACTTTTTGTTCCGATTTCTACATTATTTCTTTTTATTTGTAAAAATCATTACTTTTCGGCTACAGTATGAATTTGTTTTTCAAATGATTATAATTAAAACTTTGTTAAAAATCAATGGATTTCAATAGTTTTATATTCAAAATGTCTTGTATAATTAACAATGTTCAATTATTGTATTGATAACTGTTCAATTGCTATAAACAAATTTGTATCGATTCATATACGAAAAATACAATTTTTTTTTCAAAATCCGCAACTCCAAGAGTGTATTTTTATTAATCTTTTTAAAGATGAGAAATTTCTCTCAACTAAAATTTTTTGTTGAAGAATTCTAATTTTTTGGAAAAATTTTCCAAAACCTGAATGTTAGAATTTTTTTTATTTCCAGCCTTAAAAAATAAATCAAAGGATAAAAACAAATGTTTAATTATTATTATCTTCAAGTATAATCAATGCCTGTTGAAAAACATAATATAATCATCAGAATCATTTAAGTACTGCAGATGCAGATATTACTAATAGACAAATTTTATTTATAAATTTTTTTTACAAACTTGAACAATTGATATGATAATATACTTTAAGAAAAAAATTTTTAAGAATAAAAAAGTAACAACATACTACTATGGATTCAATAAATTATCGATGTAGATTTAAAAAAAATTAATTCACTGCAAAATAAAAATAAAATAAAATAAAAATAAAAATAAACGATAAATTTGTATAAAAAAACAACATTGATTATATTTTTGAAAATTATATAATTGCAACAAAAGGTAATTTCGGAATTAACGATTTTTAAATTAAAAAAAAAAAATTACAAAATGTGCAGATAGTTGAAAATTTTCAAAAATTTAATAGAGCAATCAAATACTAAATAATTAACAAAAAAATTTAAAGAAATCCAGACTTAGACTTAACAAAAAAAAGAAATTCCTGACATGCATTAATAACAAGTAAATTATTTATTTATTTTATATTTCCAATTTCAGGTCATCAATATCTTACGATGATTTTTTTATCAAATTCACTACAAAGTAAAAATCAAAAACAAAGACAAGAAATAAAAATTTTAATAGTTTTGATTATGGATTCAATTCAACTAATAATACAGAAATTTTGGGAACTGCAAATGAGCGGTTGAGAGCAAAAAAAAAACTATAAGAGACAGAAAAGATTAAGTTGCCACTCTTGTCTCTTACTAGTTTGTCTTTTGCCCTCAACCGTACAAATACTTCACATGAAAAAACTAAATTGACTGTATTTATTATGAATTTGCGTTAACAATAAAAAATTTTTTTTTGTATTATTCAACATTTAAAATTCATGAATTTTGAATTCATCATTTTTTTGGTCCCAACTTTGGAAAATTACCGTAATTTCTCAGTCAGGTTAAAAAGTCAGGGAAAGTACGATTAGGTACTTATGAGATTATCTCCTGGTTGAAATTTCAAAACCAAGGGAATCTCAATAATATTTTTTTTGTAATACCTACTCATTATATTTTTAACATGTAGTAAAATTTGTTATAAATATTCTTTTCAGAAAAAGTTAATTATGGACTCTACTAGCAATTTTTAAATGATTTCATGAATCGTCCAATAAAAAATTATTTTACAGAAATCCAATTCATTTTATAGTACGAAATTTTTAATTAACCAGGCAAATTAACCAAATGAATCTCAATAATATTTGTTTTTTTATGTATTTATTATATTTTTAATATGTAATGAAATTCATAAAAAAAATTCTTTCCATGAATCGTCAAACAACAAATTTTTTTTACAAAAATCCAATTTATTTTATAGTATAAAATTTTTAAATTAAGCAAGTGGATAAACCAAGTAAATCTCGATAGTATTTTTTTACAATACATATTTATTATATTCTTATTATTTTCATTTATTATTGAGTTTTAAGTATTCCATATTTTTAATATGTAATAAAATTTCTGAAAAATATTCTTTTCATGAATCGTTGAATAAAAAATTATTTTACAGATATCCAATTTATTTTGTAGTACAAAATTTTCATATTTAACAAGTGAAGAAATCAAGTAAATCTCAATAGTATTTTTTTTGGAATACATATTATATTTTTATTGCTTTTATTTATTATATCATTTTTAATATTACATACTTTTAATATGTAATAAAATTTGTAAAAAATATTCTTCTTACGAATCGTCAAATAAAAAATTACTTTACGAAAATCCAATTTATTTTATAGTACGAAATTTTTAAATTAATCAAGCAAATAAACAAAGTGAATCTCAGTAGAATTTTTTTTGTAATACGTATTTATTATATTTTTATTTAATATTCAATTTTTTATGGTACATATTTTAAATAAGTAATAAAATTTGTAAAAATTATTCTTTCTATGAAAATGAAATTATCAGCTCTACCAGCAATTGTCAATACAATTTCATAAATCAGCGAATAAAAAATTATTTTCCAGAAATCGAATTTATTTTATAATACAAAATTTTTAAATTACTCAAGTGAATAAACCAAGTGAATTTCAATAATATTTTTTTGTAATGCACATTTATTATATTTTTGATATTTTTATTTTATATTCAATTTTTAATATTACATATTTTTAATACGTACTCAAATTTGTAAAAAATATTCTTTCCATGAATCGTCAAATGAAAATTACTTGACAAAAATCCAATTTATTTTAAAGTACAAAATTTGTAAAATAACTAAGCGAATAAATCAAGTGAAGCTTAATAATGTTTTTTTTTTGTAATATGTATTAACTATATTTTTGATATTTTAATTTGAAATTCACATATTTTTAATATGTAATTGAATTTGTAAAAAAAATTCTTTATATGAAAATTTAATTATAAGCTCTACCAGTGACTGTCAATACGATTTCACGAATCATCGAATAAATATTATTTTCCAGAAATCGAACTTATTTTATTGTACGAAATTTTTAAATAAACCAAGTGAATCTCAATAATATTTTTTTTGTAATACACATTTACTATATTTTTGATATTTTTATTTTATATTCAATTTTTAATGTTACATATTTTAAATATGTACTCAAATTTGTAAAAAACATTCTTTTCATGAATCGTTGAATAAAAATTACTTTATGAAAATCCAATTTATTTATGTACCTGAAGTTCCAAACATTTATGAAATAAATGAAAACGAAAAAAAAATTGTTTTTCATTTCCACCCATGATTAAAATTAAAAATAATGAGAAACCTTAAATAATATTCGTTGAATACCAATAATTATGAATTAATTTTTTTACTAAGAATGATAGAACCATATAACATTTTTTTTCATATTTTCGTTTATTTTTAAACATTTGAAACTTCAGAGACATATCTATTTTATAGTACAAAATTTGTAAATTAACCAAGCAAATAAACCTAGTGAATCTCAATAATATTTTTTTTTTTAAATACATATTTATTATATTTTTATTTAATATTCAATTTTTAATATTACATATTTTGGATATGTACTCAAATTTGTAAAAAATATTCTTCTCATGAATCGTTGAATAAAAATTACTTTACGAAAATCCAATTTATTTTATAGTAGAAAATTTGTAAATTAACCAAGCAAATAAACCCAAAAAAATCTCAATAATATTTTTTTTTGTCATACGTATTTATTATATTTTTATTTAATATTCAATTTTCAGTATTACATATTTGGAATATATACTTAAATTAGATTTCTGGAAAATAATTTTTTATTCAATGATTCATGAAAAGAATATTTTTTACAAATTTATTTTATGATACGAAATTTTGCGAGTTTTTAATTATTTATATGCTTTTTCACTGTTTTAACATCACTTGTGAAAACTTGTGAAATTGCTGATGCGCAGTCCTGTACACTTGACACACACACTACATACATACATACACACACACACACACACACACTTATGTATCTGGAAAAACAAAATTGTCGCTTATCATTTGACACGTTTTCCTACTTTTTCCAAAATTTGGAATCCGAATATTGGGAGATTCAGATTTTTCCCGATTTCTTGACCGGGAAATAACGGTAATTTTCTGAAACCGAGACGGAAATTTTTTCCCGCTTTTCCGACCGAGATCGTCGCCATAATACACTTGAAAAAAAAATTACTCATTGAAAGTATAATTTCATAAACATAAAATTCTGATTATTCATAGAACTTTCATGAAACTTGGCAATAAAAAAGTCAAATTTCGATTCTTATATTACACATTCTCGCCAAATATTTCCGAAAACTTTTCTGATATTCACGCGAATCTCAACATTTTCACAAATTCCCTAAATTTCGTTAAATCGGGATTAGAATGGCAATTTTATTAAATATTACAAAACTTACGCTGCGTTGTGCTAAACATTTACTAAATTAACAGTGCCTCGTCAGAAAAGGCAGTGACTTTTGTGAATTGTGAAAACATCGTTCATCGATACTATCGAAGTATTAAAAATCGGTACGAACAAAAATAATACGTATATTGGAAAATTTACGATATAAAAATCAAAATATGATTGATATATGAGAGATTACGAGCAAAAGACTCACTATGATAAAAAATTCTTTGTTGTGAACCACGAGATTTTAGTAACTAGATTTTCAAGGTCAGAAAATGGTAACACTGAAAAATGAAAATCGGAAAATTACCCACGTCCTTGAACCCGAGCCACGTGAAAAAATAACCAAGACGACGACGTCGTTGCGAGAAGGAAAACCAAAATCGCAAATTGTCGAACCCAAATTTTGGCTTACCTGCAAATCCCGCGATGTCGCCGGCTTTTTCCGCCGAAATAGCAGCAACGCGTCGCTTCTTAGCTGGGGGATCAACAGAGCTCTCGACCACCTCAGCACTAGACATCGGACTTTACAAAGACCTTGTTATACCGACGTTTTTAGCTGTCTATTGTTTTCTCCCGTCCACTGGTGCCGCTGCACTTGCATCCACTTCGTCACTTTTATCCCTTTTTTTCACGACTTTTCTCCTCTCCACCTTACGTTACTTCCGCAACCGCACGCGCCCCCAAACTCTTGCTCCTATTCTTCCCACCCAGATCCAGCAGGATTTACTTGCGAAAAGCCAACTTTTTCGAAAAAGCAGCTTTCGAACCTTGACGATCGCGGTCGACCACGATGATGACGTTCCGAGGAGATTGTCTATTTGTCTTTTCGACTTCTTCTGCTCCTTTTTTCCACGAGGTGCTCGTCTGGTCCGATGGTCCAATCAGGAATCAGTTCCACGCAAATTGATTCGTAGTACTTTGGTACTACTAAACAAGGACAGACTTATATTTGATTGAGCGCTAGAAAAGGAACGAAGATATCAGTGTCGCAAATCGTGGTTCTTTAGTACCCCTAAACAAAGACAGACTTATGTACGCATTGAGCGCTAGAAAAGGAACGAAGATTGAAAGTTATGAACACTGCAAATATGCAGTCATGCGCAGAATGAATACTCTCAGGTTCGTAACTTTTCTATCTTCGTTCCTTTTCTAGCGCTCAATCAAACATAAGTCTGTCCTTGTTTAGTATCGCTGATTTACGAACACGGATACTAGTTACGTGTAAACGTGTATGTATGTAATGTGAGTGGGGTGAGTTTGTGATGGTTGTGATTCGTGGAAACTTTCAAGGGAATTTATACTTATTTTGTTGGTACCTTGCCGTTGATTTCAAATTTGAAATTCAACAGTTTAATTAACAGTTTATTAATGTATAAAAGAATCATAACGAATGAGAATCGAAGAAAATATTTTCATGAAATTCACTTATTTGATGTAAAGAATTTTTCGATATGCACAAAATGAAACATTGGTGTGAATTTCAAGTTGGGTTCATTTATGGTTTGACCGGTTTGACATTTGGTTTGTTTGGTCACTACTAATGTTGACTAATGTAAATCACATGACTCGTAATATATAATATATTTATATTTATTTCATTCTTTTGCTGGAAATTTCGACAAATCCCATTGTTTAGAATTTCAAGATTTAGAGATTCGAATTTTTGTACAGCCAGGAAAATTCCAGTGAGGATCACAAATTTATCACAGCCTAAAGTAAGAAAAGAAAATAATATTTCTAATTTTTACCTCCTCCTTAGTAACTGTGATTTTTATAAAAAATCGCCAAATCTTTATAAAAAACTCAGTTTTTATAAATCGATTTTATAAAAACTTTATGAAAAGTTTCAATTTCTATAAAAACTTTACACAAAATTTCGATTTCTGTAAAAACAGTTGTATAAAAAATTGTATTATTATAAAACAAAGTTTAAAAAGTTTTATACTTTATAAATAATTTTGTAAAAATAAAATTTTTTATAAAATTGTTTTTATAAAAATCGATATTTTTTATAATAACAGTTTTATGAAACTCACATTTTTTTATAAAGTTTTTATAAAATCAGTTTATAAAAAACATACTTTTTTTATAAAGATTTTTATATAAATCACAGTTACTAGGGTTTTTACTGATTTTTCCAGTCAACTTATTTCGAATATTAATTTGTGGTAAAATTGTTTAAAAAAATGAAAAAGTTCCAATTTTGTTATGAAATTATTGTTCTTCACTTAATAATTAAACTCATATACTTGACTTAAATATATTTAATTAAATATATAAATTTTTCTGAAATTTTTTTTCACAAATAACAATAACATTGACTTTTATGATTTATTAATTTTACCGCATTTTTTACAGACAATTACGAGAAATGGCGCATAAGGAACATTCAATAGAAAAAATCAAAAATATCAGCTACATAGCATTACTTGTCCCAGAGTTGAAAAATGCTGAAATCAAACTTATTCACAAACCAGTAAGAAATTCCATAAATTCCACATAAAAATTTATTTATTTTTCTAAAATTGTTGTACACCCTACTTAAAATAAAATTTTACCTGATGTCAGATCTGACGTAAGATATCTAATGAAAGAGATATGTCAAATTTTACTTTCAGTAGGACGAATAAAGAATTTACCTTGCCACTCTCAAGAAAAAATTATGTAAATTAAAAACTAAACGAGTGAAGAATAATTCCCATTTTATATTATATCCTTAAAAATCCTTAACCCTCCAGACGGCATGTATTTTTACAAGATTGTGTGTGAATGAGACCTTTTCTTTAAAATGTTGCTTTGGTAATGATTCATCAATATTGTTGCAAGATTGAAATGTTAATATTACTCTATAATTTCATCTGTAATGTACCCGTAATATTTCCCTGGCGTTCTTCAGAACCCGTAACTTACGGGAGCTTTTACAGGTGTTTTGTGCAAAAAACACCCGTAAGCAAATTTTGGGTTTTTTTAGCGAAACCAATAATGAAATGAACGATATTTTTTGAAGAAAATTACAATCAAGGGTATTTTTCCGATTACTCATCATCAAAACTTGCCTAACACTCTAAAAAACTATTTTTAAATGAATTTATAACATCAAGTATGTTAGGTTGTTCTTTTTAACTGCACATTCACCGACTTCACCGCAGGAAAATTTATGTCTTTTAGTGAATTTATTTAATTTATAGGGGATTTATATTATTTATTCCCTGTTGATTCTAATACATTTTCTGTTTGAACAGCAGAATAGATAAAACAATTTTTAACAAAATTTTTTAATTTCCGAAGTTCCAAATATTTTTAAGATTTTGGATTTTAAAAATTTCATTGTTTTAGAAATTGTTAAAAAGTTTTGAAATCGTTAATATTTACAGATATTTTTAATGTATTTCACATTTTAAATTGAAAATATCCAAAACGATGGAAAATCATTAGATTCGCAAAAATTTATTTAAATTTTCAGTAATGTTGAAATTTTCACAGAATTTTAGATTTTTTCAGAATTCACAATTTGAAAAATGAAAAACTGTTAGGATTTCCTAATTATCATTATTTTTAAAATTCTTCAAGGTGTCAAAAGTTCTTAACACTTTCGTTTCTGGAGTTTTAATATTTCAGAAATCCAGAAACTTTAAGTTCAAAAATTTCTTCAAATTCTGTGATTCCTAAAATTACTGAAATTTCTCAAGTTTTTGATTCATTTTGATATTTTGAATTAAAATTTGAATAAAAAAATTTAAAATCAAAACTAACAGATGATTATAAATTGTCAGTAAAAAAAATTGAAAATTCATCAAAAATCTATAAATCAAATCTAGAAGTTTCAAAATCCAAAAGTTTCAAAAGTTTTTTATTTTTCGTAAATTTCATCATATGAATTTCAAAGTTTTAACAATGCAAAAATGTTCAAGCTATTGAGATTTTCATAAATTCTATTATTTTAGAATTCACAAAATTTCATAATCATTCACTGAGATATACAATGTACTTCAGATTGAAAATTGGAAATTTTGAAATATGTGAAAAATTTTCTACTTCTCATAATTCAAGTTTAAAAAAATTGAAAACTTTATGAGGATTTTGGAAAAATCTTTAACTTCCATTTTTACAAAATCCTTTAATTTATCAAAAATTCCTAGCATTTTCGTGTATGAAATTTCAAAATTTTAGAACTGCAAAATCTATAAGTTTCTAAATTTCTCCAAATTCTATTATCTCCGACATTTCTTAAAGTTTCCAAGTTGTTAAAAATGTGTAATATTTTTGATGTTTTCAAAATTCCGAAATTCTTTCATCATATAAAGTTGTTTAAAATTACCCACATTTTTGACATTTTCGAATTTCGTAAAATCTTAGAAATCAATGAAAATTAAAAATGAGTTCCATGATCATAATACGGCTATGAGTAATTTATGAAATGCATTTTTGAAATTCTTTCTTTTTTATGTCTTCTTTCAAGCAAATTCTCTTACGGTTTTTTTTTGCACAAAACACACATAAAAGGTACCGTAAGTTAGGGCTACCTTACAGGTTCTGAAGAGCGCCAGGGTTTCTCCTACAAGATTGTATATGGAATGTTACTACAATGTTAATGATATTTTTTCTTTGAAATCTTGATCTTGTAGTGTTTCATTAATACTGCTGCAAGACTGAATTATTACCAAATCCTACTAAAACATTTTTGAAAAATTACTGGAATATTGCTATTTTACGTATGCAACATTGCAAATGCAATTATGGGGGACATTTTCATATTGCAGCAACGTTTTTGCAATCTTCCTGAAAGATTACTGCAACGTTACTTCAAAATGTAATATTTCACTTGCAATATGTCTGCAATTTTAAGGCGATATTAAATGCCAACTGTGTTTATATGTGGCTATAAAAATACATGCAAACGATAATTTTTGCAGAATCTCAAACGTATTCAACAAACCAATAACAGAATCCATGGTATTCAAAAGGAATCAAGTTCTAGTAATCAGGAACAGTCGCATCAACTCACGGGGTCTCCCTTGGAATACGAAAGCATGAGTGAAGATGAATCGTTATCAGAATTTTCTTTGCTATCCTGCAAAATGTGGACGAAAGAGGAAGAATTTCACGACCCTATCGACAAAGACTCAGCCCCGTAATTTACAATTTTTCCATTTATCAATATCCATCTTGTGCATGGGTTTATTATGTGATGATTTGACAGTGTCATCATCAGCTCGGAACTGAACACACAATTGAAGGAGAAGGACAAAATACTGCCAATATTCGCGATTTGCGAGTGCAGCAAAATGAATGGGACTGTTTTACTTGGGGCTTATGTTGAAAAAACGACATCGTTTTTTTGCAATGTCAAAGTTGATGTATTTCAAGCTGGTATTCCAGTTTCCCAGCTCGAATTTGTAGAGATTCCACAGCTTGTAGGACGACACGCTGCGTTTGCTGGGATTCTCAAAAAGGAACACCAAGTTGGTAGTTTTTGCTTTGGCAGTCACAAAATTTCTACCCCTCCTGCTAAACACTGCTAAAATGTTAAAGGAAATTGATTCATTGGAATTTTGAAATATGCAAGAACAATAAAGATAAAGAAAAAAAATCAAAATTTAAGAGTTTAGTAAATTAAAATGCCCTCCTTAATTTTTGTGATATTCTAAATTAAAGTGGAAAATTTACTGTTATACATGTATATCTCCATATGAATTCGTTATTATCCCAACAAAATTTTAGCGCCGTGGCGCTCTTCAGAATCCGTAACTTACGGGACCTTTATGGGTGTTTTGTGCAAAAAACACCCGTAAGCATATTTGAGTTTTTTAACGAAATCAATCATAAGATAAACGATAATTTTTGAGAAAACCAAAAATATTTATATTAAAATATTTATTGGAATGTGTGAAATTTCTTTTAATTATAATAAGTTTTCTGTTTAAACAGCAGAATGAAATTAAAAATTTTAAGTCAAAAAGATCAAATTTGAAAGTTACAGAAATCCAAACAATTTTCAAGTTTTTGGATTTTCGAAAATTTCGTTATTTTAGAAATTTTTCAAAATA
>JAPYZL010133181.1:0-12190 GCA_030522825.1 Platygaster orseoliae
TATATCCAGAATTTCGGGCTTCGGAAAGCCCGGCGCTTCAGCGTGTCATCCCCTCCCTTGCCTACTGGCCGAGCGCGAAACCCCTTATTCAATCGGGACGTTCAATTAGAGTTGAAATTCTTATGCTCTAATCGTCCACACTCGATAATTTTCCTAAATAGGAAAATTGATCGGTTATCGTAACGAAAATCCTTCAAAATATTGCGTCGGTTTTTCTGTAGATAATGATAAAAATTCTTCTTTTAATCCAATAAATCGAAATATGTAATGAAAGTTTTCACGCAAGATTTTCCTAGAACAAAAATTTCTTTATGTTTACTAACTGTTGACTTTTAGAATTACGGAATAACTGATTTTTGGGATTCAGTTACTTTCAACTACTGAATTTTTCTAAATAGTATTAATGTTTGAAATTTGGAATCGACTTTCTAATTGGTTTTCAAATCGGAAAAGTTTTTCCATAAAGAAATTTCAAGTTTGTAGAAAACACATTTCACTTGATTTTAATTTCTAACTTATTTATTTTAAGGTTTTTTTAAATCATATCAAGTAATCGACTTTCTTACAATCTAATCATTTAGAAATATTTTGCAATAACTTGAAACAGCAGATTTTACTTTCCAAATTCTTTCAAGACGTTCAATTTTTATTTTCGAATGTTCGAAGAATTCCCAATTTACAATCGTTACTTAATTTATTGAACACTGAAATTTTACTAACGCATAAAAAGATTAACGAACTTACAAATGTAGTATTGAATTGTTTCATTACTTTAGTTATCATTTTTCAAGTTTTATTTAGTAATAATAAATCACTGCCGTTGGAAATATTACTGTTCGTTCACCTAAAATTTTTTTAAAAAAATTACATGAGAATATAGTAA
This sequence comes from Platygaster orseoliae, assembly GCA_030522825.1. Taxonomy (NCBI): domain Eukaryota; kingdom Metazoa; phylum Arthropoda; class Insecta; order Hymenoptera; family Platygastridae; genus Platygaster; species Platygaster orseoliae. The sequence goes on from JAPYZL010133181.1 coordinate 884, forward strand.
TAGTGTTAAAAATAGGTTAAAAACCTGTTGAAATCAGCTTTAAAGGGAGTGTCTAAATGTTATTTTATTTAAAATTGAAATACAATTATTCCCAATTATTCCGTGAAAATTTGAAATCAGAGTCTGGAAACGGGTAGAAATATTTCTCAAAAAATGGTTTTAAAAAAACGGACTCATTTCACCAGTTTTCCACATTTTGATTTTAAACAGGAAAGATTCCATCAAGTTACATTCAAATGTATCCTGGATTCCATAAGTTTATTATCCCTTTTAGTCCCACATTGTAAAATTTTTTAAAGCTCAAAGAATTTATGTAACTGTGATAACGATTTTCGATTTCAGAAAAATTAACACGTAGGAATTCAATGTTAGAAGGAAAATTTTTGTTGACCTTTGACTACAGAATGCTTCATTGTGTAGAATAGTTTTTTTTGTCCAAATTTTCTACGGTAGATGCATTCATGTAGAAAATGATAAGACTAAGCAACGTAAAAGAATTTTTTTCAAAATTCTTTTAATACTACTGACCAAAGATGTCAAAATGTCAAAATTTTAGTCGATTAATCAAACTGGAGAAATTTAATGTTCGATTTTTGTAAAATAACTGATAAGGTGTTTCAAGTTCATCTTAAAATGGTCACTTCACTCAAAATTAAATCTCTCGTGAGGAAATTCGAATTTCAACGCATTTTTTAGCACAAATCTAGCAATATTTTCATTAATCGTTGATTTTCCAAAAACAATTTTTCGTGAGATTACAAACATTGGACTAACTGGACGTGACTAAATTTTGGCACGAGAAGTGAAATAAAAATTCATAATGTATAAAACAAGTGAATTGTAAATATAAAAAAAGTCTTATTCGCAATTGTTACAAAATAAATAATGTTCGTCAAAATGATTTATGGAAAAAAATGGCAAAATGTTAGCTTTTTGCTTTTGACAAATCTGGAAATTCGAAGTTAACTTCCAACAGGAAATATTTGAAAATTTGCAGATTCTTGAAGTTTTTCAAAAATGTCATAATATATTATATTTTTTTATTATTAAATGGTATACAGTTTTGAGGTTTTTAACTGGAAGTTAAAAAATATTTCTCAATTTAAAGAAATTCTTGTATCAATATTTTCCTAATTTTTTTCAAATAATTTAACACTTATGTGTAAAAATTTATCAAATTTTTAAAACCAATTCCAAAATTTCGTAACATTTGCAACCTGACATTCAAAATTTTAAACACTTCACACTGCTGAGATTTTGTAAGACCTTTTTGGAAAAAATTTTTGTAATAGAATAATGGTGAATAATTTTTATAATAAAATACTGCAAACAAGAAATATGCAAATGATTATGAATCAAATCAAAAGTGATTTTTTGAATAGAATAACTTTACATGAATAAATTTGAGAATAGTTTACAATACATCGGAATGGAATTAAAAACTTTCATTCCAGAGTAATTTCTTTCAATTTTAACCTGTAGAAACATACGTTTATCGTTCTGAAATTTTAGTTTTTTTATTATCACTTGCTAAATCTCAGAAAATTTTCTTCTCACATCATACCTCTTTTGATTTGTTTTCTGACGAACATTTTTTCATAGAGATGACGCTTAAATAAGTTATAATTAAAATATTTGTTGCATTTTGAAGTTCTATATTCTATTTGCAAAATTGATTCCATCTGGAATATCCTTTGAAAATACTACATACTCTAATGGGGAAATTTTCGGCTTGAAAGTTTAGGCAAAAAAAAACATTTTGTCAGACTTCTCAGCGACAGTCGTAAAATGTGGATTTTTTTTCTCATTCTGATGACTTTTGGGGGTAGACAAGGGAATTTCGTGAAAAATGTTCAAAATCCGAAGAAATTTTTTACTCGGGTGTGAGAAAGTGAAAAGTAAAAGAATACCTGGAATTCGTCATCGGTGCCAGACAACTAGACAAGTCCCTTTAACAATCTCTTAAAAGAAAAAAAGGATTCCCCGAGGTATTTTTTTCAGACAAAATTTTTGAATATAAAAATCTTTGGGGTGGCTAGAAACTCTTTGGAAGACAATGGATTTATTTTTGTGTCTGGTTAAGACGATTCGGAAGACATTCTCTTTTAGTCCTTCATCCTCTCATTCAGTTCCATTCTATGGATCTTTCTCGCATTATAGAAGCTTCTGAGTCATTTTAACGCGGTCACCCAGAAAATCCCTTTCTTGATTTTTGATGGGTGTTTTCTTTCCTATGAATTTTTAATGACCTAGTGTAAAGTTTTTCTCGATTCTCAACATTATAAATGATGCATTCTGAATCTGAGATTATGTATTCGGATTCAGTAATAAACATTGACGAAACGGACGAAACAGTCCATAAACTTGAATGATTTTAACGATGCATCACAATGCCGTTCATGGACCAAAATAACAAAATTAAGCAGTAATACACTATAATAACCATGAACCTCTCAGGAAAACTCGAATGAAATAACTTTTTTAGTTCTTGGAATTAATGTATAACATTATTTCTTTCAATTATCATATTTGTACGTTCATTCTTCAAACGTGAAGAAATTAGTAATTAGTGGGATTTTTGATCCAGACAATGTAGAAACTGCCAGTTAAATTTGATTTTTCAGGAAAAACTTCTCCACATAGAAATTTATTTACAAAGTATTTCTTTCTGCTATGTTTAAAAAAACGTCTTATTTAATATTTATTGCATTGTTATTCATGTGGGTTTTGTGGGGTTTATTTTACAAGTGATTTAAAAAGTGCAACTTTACATTTTGGCAGCAAGTATAATTAGCAAAATAATAATTAGATGTGACAATAGCTTTTACTCACAATTTGCTTATAATTCGGCTCATAATTGGACACTTTGATTTGAATTTAAAGACTAACTGTAAGTTAAATATCGCATTGTGAATAATTTTGGAAACTGGCTTTTTCGAAATGATTATTCCTCGGCTTCGCCTTGGGTCGTAACTTTCTATTCCATAAAAATAGGTATTTCCAAAAACTACAATAATTACATACTTTTGTTAAGAGCATTGAAAAACTGATTTGGTTGGCTCTAACAAAAGTTTGGTCGTTTTTTGACCAACCGAATCATCGGTTCACTTAAATAAATTTTTAGTTCACAACAGACGAACAAAGTTTATTAGACTCTAACAAATTTTGTTTCAGTCAAAAAAATTCATGTAACTGCTAACTTAAAATTGTTCTTCTGAAATAAGAATATTTAACAGTCAAACAAATTTGATTTGATCAAACTTAATAGCTATTTCCGTGCCTGGGAGCATGAAGTCGATTTCGGCGAAGACGAAATTTTTAAAGCAAAGTGAATACGAGCCTTCAAATCGTTTCTGCCGAAATCGTCGATTGCTAACAGGTGTGAAAATAATTTTTTCATGTTGAAAAATTAAAAATTTTGATTTAGCGTTACGCACATGTGTGAAAATCACGATTTTGGTGCCTGAAACATGAAAAATTTATTCAAGTGAACTAAATATTAGGTTGGTCGAATAACGACGACTAAACGTTCAATCGGATCAATCGAAAACCATGTATTCCTCATGAAATTCTAATACGATTTTCCCTTTGCCATTTTTTAAAAAACTCAAAATCAAAAAAGTTATTCAACTTTGAAATGTAAACAACGAATGTGCTTTTTCGACGAGTGGGGATAAATACCACGGATCAAATTATACGCAAATTTTCTACATATTTTTCTGAGTTTAAAAGTCCTTTGCCACTTTTTACAAAACTCAAAATCAAAAAAGATATTCAAGTTAGAAGTTTCAACCAATCAGATTTCTCAGATTTCAAACTCGAATATATTTCTCAGATTTCAAACTCGAATATCTTTTTTCATTTCGAGTTTTATGAAAAGTGGCAAAGGACTTTTCAGCTCAGAAAAATATGAAGAAAATTTGGGTAAAGTTTGATCTGTGGTTTTTATCCCCACTCGTCGAAAAAGTGCATTTATTGTTCAAATTTCAAAATTGAATAACTTTTTTGATTTTGAGTTTTGACTCATAACTTGAAATTAGACTGCGATCAGGGTTCGCAGGTTTTCATCTTCGTTCTCTCTCTAGCATCAAAGAAAACATAAGTCTGTCTTTGTTTTATCGTAGGATCCTACTACGTCTGCGAACCCTGACTGCGATTGAGCAAAGATTATCTTGGTGGGGGTAGGGAGATTACATTGTATTTTTCTTAGGTGGGGGCTAGGACCCAAGTATCAGCTTTGCTTAATCCGAGTCAATCGCAGTCTAACATCCACTAACATCAGTCTAACATCGAGCCTAAAAGAGCTCTCACCAGCTAGGCCTCGTAGATTACAACCCAGAAGTTAGGCTTTCACGTGTGCGTAAGCGTCTGTGTAAGTGTACGTCAGCGTCTGTGTAAGTGTGCGTAGCATCGGTGTGTGACACAGACGCTTACGCACCGTGAAATCTACGACTGAATGAGAGCTGGTGACACCAGCTCTCATTCAGTCCCAGGGAATCGAAGGGGCAACGTCAGAAATTTCGGAGTGATACCAAGTTTTCCAACTCCCGTTACTGCGTTTTTGTTGTTATGCCTAAGTTGAGTTTGGGAAAGCCCATCAAATCTTATCGGACAAACTGGTGGATCTAACATCAGAGTAAATTCATTTTCGATGGATGTAACTCAGTTGACATTGATTTTAAATATTCTCATCGGGATTACATTCATCCGAAACGGATTTTCTAAAATTATCTTTCTACATGGATTCAACATCTACATCCAGGAAAGTGCTTTAGCATCACGAAACTTTCATCGAACTTACGGATAACCTATTGGTTTGAGTGTGAACTAAAAAACGGAATTTTAACTAAATCGTTGTATAGTGTTATATAAAAGTGAAGTGTTTTTTTAGGGGAATTCTTAGAGCGTTTTTTGGTGTTGTGCATTTACAGATTTATTTTGTCAGTAAAGAAACATATTCTCTTCGGAACTCAATCCCTTGCGCGTGTCTTTGGTGTTCTGATTTTAAGATTTGTGTAATGCATAAAAGACAGAATGCCAAAGTACATGTTCATGGGAAATACGTCGATCTACAGTTTCCAGACATTTGTGCTCAATTTTTCTACCATTTTCAGAATGAAAAAGTGTCTTGAGTGCAGGTGAATTTCGCCCGGTTAGTTTAATTTTATATCCTCACCGGGCTATTTCATCCATATTCAATTCACAAAATCATCTCATCAAGTACATGTTCATGGAAAATACGTTGATCTACAGTTTCCAGACATTTGTGTCTTATTTTTCTATCATTTTCAGAGTGAAAAAGTGTCTTGAGTGCAGGTGAATTTTGCCCGGTTAGTTTGCTTTTCAATCCTCACCGGGCTATTTCATCCGTATTTGATTCACAAAATCATCTCATCAAGTGTATGTTAGTGAGAAATACGTCGATCTACAGTTTCCAGACATTTGTGCCTAATTTTTCTACCATTTTCAGAATGAAAAAGTGTCTTTAGTGCAGGTGAATTTCGCCCGGTTAGTTTGATTTTATATCCTCACCGGGCGTATTTCATCCGTATTGGATTCACAAAATCGTCTCATCATCTTCCAGAAATTTTTGCCAGCAATAAGCAGTATTAATCTAGTCACGTAAATTTAATAATCGTAATCAGATTATCATACTCATGCTTGCTGACAAAAAAGTATCACAAATACCTCAAGGAAAAAGACAACACCTCGCACGTTACGTTGGTGTTCTGTGTTTATGGTTGAATAATTTAAATTATTTATATTTTTAAATATAGAATATCAATGCAAAGATTAGAGAATTTATTATCGATCTACGGTATGCAGATGAATGTCATTTAATCACATGTGTAATTGAAGGGCTTTATATTGTAAAATGTGTTTTATTATTCATGTTGCAATAGAAAGCTCTTAAATACCATGTAAGAGTCGACGGATTTAAAACGCCGCTGCTGAGATGCCGCCGACGGGGAATCGTCCCCTCCAGTCCCGAGTCATCGAACACGGAAAGAAAAATTGACCTTTCAAAGGATGGAACCGTTCCTCCTTTAGGAACAGGTAGTTTCTAGTCCTTTAAAAGCATGTATTTACGGTTTAAACCGGTGAACTCGTGGGTTTCTACGTCGGGCTCGTGTTCGAAAAGGAGGAATTCCTCCTTCTAAAGGACAAAATTTTCACGCATTCAAGGCACCGGAATTCCCGTGCTTTAAGGCGAGGGGCTCGCTCTCGGCTTTCGAGCGCGTGCAAGAGAGATGCATAGAATGGGAACCGCGCGAGAGCGAGGGAGACGGAAGGTGAAAGTGGTATACATATCAACGAAAATCCTTACTGATAACTATCAGTAGCCTGAAGTTGCTTACTGGTAAATATCAGTAAATATCAATAAGTTCTCTTACCATTGCTTTAGGGTAGCGTATTCAAAAATTCATTTATGTTGTATGGTTATACATATTTTATTATTTACACATTATTTTTACATTATTTATTATGTACATCTTGGCCTTGTATACGAAAAATATTTATTTCATGAAACCAAAGAATATTTTTGTAATTTTTGTTTATGAAACGTAATAAAAAAAATGATTCAAAATTTTTTGATTTAGAAGTGCTTATTGAAAATAAGGGCACAGTTGAGTAAAAAAATTGGATATAAAGAAAGAACATGAAATGAAAAAAAATTTAATGAGAAATTTAGAATTTAATGTCCATTCTTTGATTTTACATAGATGACTGTTTTCCTTACAGTTGTAAAATTTATAAAAAGGCATTGTAGAAGAAAATTCTAATTTAGTTAACTGGAAAATTTTTTGTTGTGTTTTACATAAAAAATAATAAATGAATAATGTATAATAATAAATTTTATAATAAATAATGAAAATTTTAATTTATTTCAATTTTTCGAAATTTCGAACCTACTAAATTGTTACAAAAACTTTTACAATAATCAATGATTGCCGTACGTGTGAAAGTTTATTTTTCAGTGATTTAAGGAAACTAGTTAGTGTCTATAGTTTTTTACGGATTTTTTGAAAGTCTCCATAATCTTTATCATGATTTACCAGACTTCTATGAATTTCTTGAATTTTGACAATTATTTATGATCGTGATGTAAAATAGTTTATAGACTCTCATTGACTTTTTAAAATTATTGACGATTTCCGTACAAGATAAAACATTTTTTTTGTTTCTAAAAATATTATTAATATTGTACCTTTTTTTTTTAATTTTACGGAAACGTCATAATTTTTCGCAGTCCAGAAATTTTACTAATATTTCCTAAAATCGTTCACATTTATTGGATTTTAGAAAATTATTGACGATTCTTAGAATTTTCTGTTGTCCTGTTTTGTTTGTTTGTTTTTTTTAATTTTTGGGTATTTATTAAATTTTCAGAATTTATCAATAATCTCCGTACGATAAACGTGTTATTATTTTTGCAGTTTTTATGAATATTACAGTTCCTGTTATTTAAGAGAATTTTAGAAATTTTTTATAATTTTTGAATTTCATAATAGTTTTTTGAAATCCTTCAAATTTCTTTATTATAGTATATAATTATCTACAATCTCTAAAATATTCCAAATTCCCTGGCATGCAGTTTGCAACTCTTGAAAGTTGTAGTTGGGTTGCTAATTCTGAAAACTGCAACCGAAAATCTAGATGAAAACAAGTCTAGAAAGTAATGTCCCACGAAAAAACAAATGTTTATTATTATTTGCTTCATTAAAAAGAAGATTCAATAGTCAAAGTCATGATATTTAACACGCTAAGTGAAAAAATATGAATAAATATGCCCATGCTAAGTTGTTAACTATGGGTAAAAGATGTGATTGAGTCTGTGTATATCAGGGGCGGATCCAGAAAATTATTTCGGAGGGGGTTTTCAGACTTTTCATCTTTTATTTTCGAAAAAAAAAACAACAAATTGTCATCAAATCTTTAAATCCGATTTCTTAAATAACAAAAAAAATTGTCATCAAATTCTCAAATTCGTTTTCATAAAAAACAAAAAAAAATTTCAGGGGGGGTTAAACCCCCTCCCCCCTTCCCCTGGATTCGCGCCTTCTAACTGTTATAATAAATAGGCAATAAAAAATGCGATCGCTTAAGAAACTTGCGAGATACGAATTTTAATTTAAACTACAAGCTTAAATCTCATTCTGGAGGCAATTGTCTCCAAGAAAATTCAGTTTTCTCAAATCCGGGACCAGGGAGAGTGCTGATCCCAGATAGCACTGTGTCAGTGGTTACAACGCCATATTACGTTCTATTATTGCGAGGTTTACATCAAGTTTGAAACAAGGTACTGACACATTAGGCTTTGGCTTTGTCGCCAACAACGTCACTCATTCTGATATTGCTGCCATTAACTTTCATTTCGAATAGGTTTCGCGAACAGGAAATAACAGGATAATTGATGTAATTCGTCAATATAGCTGTTAAGAAATTTTTCTTTTCCTTACTTAAAAATTCGTTCCTCACGACGTCCAAACTACTGTAATTTTTCTGCAAGTACGTCGATAAAGATTGCAACCCAATTAGGTTGGGTGTTCTTTTCTGCATTTTATTAAGAATGGGTTGAATAATTTGGATTCCTTCCATTCGAGTGTTATTTTGGTGCAAGGTTAAATCTGAGAACAAAGCCTTGAGGTACCTGTACCATAATAGGTTTTTTCTGATTTTCGATCGTGTCTGGTGAAATAGTTCGCTGGGAACATTAATTGTTTCATGATTTTCGATACTGAATTCCAGTGCCTCCTCGATTTTCGGTATCAGATCATTTAGCTTTTCGGAATTTTCCGCAGATACGGTGATATTTAAAAAATTAAGAATATCAGCAAATGATCGCACATTCACAATTTCAGGCCTCGAGAATTTTCGATGGGCTGCCGAGAACGCATCGTTTAAAAGAAGTATATCATGAATGTCCACTTCTAATTTTTGATAATATTGCTCGACTTCTTTTAAAATACTGGAAACAAGCGACTCTAATTTCCCTTTCATCAATCCTGTAATCATCTGTTCAACACGATGCCCATATTGCTCCGTCAACTCAAACTTTACAGATCCTATTTTCTCGAAATATGAATCCGGCATTATCAATTTCATACTATGCACCTTCAACAAGAAATTCATGTATTTAATACCATTCTGCAACTTTTCGACTGCTACATCGGTTGTCATGTTGCGAGTGACTGATTGAAGTTGTTCCAAAAATGTGAATACTTCAAAGGAATTGATTTGTTCGAGGGTCTCTTCAGCGTTAGACAGTAAAACTGCTTGTTCTTGTAAATCACCGCTTCCCTCAAAACGCCCAATGAAATATTGTTGAACTTCATCCAAAATCTTACTTACGTCTCTGTACATATCATTTTCAAGGATCTTATGTATTAATTCGTTTATGAAAACGGCTGACTGGAATGAAATAATATGCCCAAACTCCACATTATCTTGTTTGCGAACGTATTTGGTATTCTGCGTAATGATCTTCTGAATATTTTTCTTCTCTTCCTGTATGTATTTCATTCCTTTAAGAGGACCAATCTGATTAGTCACTCGAAATATTCCAATCCTTTCATAATGATTTTTACTGTTGGCTTCTTTCTTTAACAACACATTCAGCAGTTCGACTTTCTTCATATTTAACTCCTTAGTTTCATCCGACAAATTTCCCTCGATGATTTTAGCCTCGGTTTCGCGTTTAACTTCCGTGAGATAATCCACAATTTGCTGAAGTACTCCCGTATCATCTACAGAAACTAGTTTATTATTCACTTTCACCTTGGCATCTTGAACCTTCGTCGCAACCATTGATATCCCGTCCGCGTAATGAGTAACGTTTTTCAGCAGTTTCGCGACATTTTCCGCGAGCATCGGGAATGTGGAATGCGATTCTCCCACCCTCACTGAAGAAAAGTTCATCATGAGCACTATTTTGAATGATCTCAGTGCCGTCAGCAATTTGTTGATGATGTACGTGATGGGGATGTCGTAGTCTTCTGATCTTGTGTCCCCGAAACCCGGACAGTCGTAATACGCGACACCGGATTCACGGTCAATCTTCAGTTCTGGGTATTTAGTCTGAGATATCGATGTGGTGTTTCCAACTCTGCCATGGTTGTCAGTGATTAAGTACGTTGTGGCACCTTCAAATTTTGGTACCGAGTTCAGGTCATAATCGGTCAGCAGCAAGGTCAAAGTGCTTTTGCCAGAACCCGTGTCTCCCATCACTAAGACGACATCGTCTTGTTGTTCGACGTTGAAAAGCTTGTCTCGTCGTCTCCAACTATCCAGAATGTTGCTCGTTGAATCCTGGGCGGCTACGGTGACCGCCAGAAACGGCAATGGTAGGATGAATTTCGTCATCTTGAAACACTTATTTGGAGGTAAAGCTTGCACACGTGGCTGGAAAGTTCCTGTCTTCAAAAGGTTTTATACCTTCCTTTTATATGATTCAGCGACCGTATTATGTCATTAAAAACTTCTGATTGTTGATTATCTTGCTATGAGTCTACGAGTACAGCTATCTCGTTTCGAAATAACGTACGTGTGCATGATATTTTCAGTGCTGGGATTCCCAAACGATTTATTCGTACGTGTTCACTCAACTAGGCAGGAAATCACTCGATTACTTACACATTAGTTTTCGTTTTTACAGATATACCTAATACTTTGGGAATTGCTTCATTTTTTTCGGGGAAACCCAGTGTAATATCACAGGAAGTATTAGAAAATTGTATTGATATGAGAATCACCGGAAAAATGACTATTTTTAGTACAAGATAAATTTTATATTTTTTCGTTCGCCTTTAAAAAGCAAGAACTTTCATCGTGAACGTCAATTGTCGTTTGATTCTTATAGCACACTTACCGTTCCAGACGCATTGCTGATTTACGGTAAGGATGTGATTATTACTGTATTTTGTTGTTTTTCGGATTTTTGAATAAAAAAGGATTCGTTTTTTCGGAGAAATAGAGGTTTTGTAAAATCACTGCAATAAGCGCTCGAAGATAAGGTTTGTGAATTTTCGCTGTTTTAAAAATTAGAAGTGTTGAACTTTTGTTGTTTTGTTATATCGGATTTTTAAATGTGAATTCTGTTAAATGACGGTTCGTTAACATGAATAAATGGTTAATTGGAGAATCGGATAAAATCAGAATCGGTCATTAAAAAACCGCGTTTTTCAAGAATTAACTCGCAATCGTGTTACCAAGTTTTGAGATAATCGACTAATTTATTTTTCGAATATGTAGAGGATTTTATCCGCATCTGTTAATGCAGTTGTAAATTTCATTAACATTATAATT
>JAPYZL010133217.1:0-18603 GCA_030522825.1 Platygaster orseoliae
ATTCCAACGAGTGCAATTGCGCACTCGCTTCGCTCGTGCCCAAACTTTGCACTCGTTAGAATCATCCTTTTTCTCCCTTGTAGCATAAATATCTATTTTCAACGATTAAGTAAATAACTTCTACTTTGTCATTGTCATGTAAATAAACTGTTCAATTCATAAAAAAACAGATAACAATACACTAAGAAATGAATTTTTGTTCAACGTTTAGATAATCCTATTGAACATAAAATGCGTATTCCACGGAATTGAACAGTGAAATTGATTTTATTATATAACGAAAAAGAGATTCAGCGAAACGGAAAAAAGTCGATCTGAAAATTTTTCCGCCCGTCGACTATCACTTTTCCGCTCGGCTCGTGTTGACATTCATCGCTGTAGGAAGAGAAGTGTGCACTTGATACATGGACAAGATGTATGGATTCCAGCAAACCAAGACCGCCAGACTGTAATTCAATAGCAGCCAAGGCAGGCACACTTGTGGCATGTGCCATCTTCTATGCGCTCGTTCAATCATTCCCTATTCTTATATCATATGTCTGATTTTACCACATTTCGCTTTCCCTGTTTACAACTTCACGCATCGTCTGTTCATTGCGTTCGTTAAACTCGAGGCGTATGCAATTATTTCTGTTATAATATTGACTGTGTTTACGAAATCTTAACGAGATGTCGATCTGGATGAGTGGAAACCGGTTAATCTGGTTTCTTTTCGTTTTTTGTTGCTATCTCTGCATGAGGATCGAAAGAAAATACAAAAATCTGCTTTTTCTGAATGATGATGATATTAATTGGATAACGCTGAATTATTATTCTTTTAATTTTTTATGATTTTTTGATCTTTTGTAGCCAACGAAAAGGAAAAACTCATGTTTTGGGCCCTCATCAGTAAGATTTAATATCTCAAAAAAAAAAATGTATAGAAATGCGTCATAAGGATTTCACTTTCCTGGTAAGGGCCTAATATAAAGCCTGAAACTCGAAAACAAATAAAGAGAAATGAGTTTTTTTTTGGCTCCGCATGATCGATAAATTATAATTTTTTTTTTTTTGTATTAGTATGATGATTTTTTTCTGAAAAAATGTTGATTTGTCGAAAAAAGGCAAATTACTGAATCTCCACCAAAGCGAAACGCGTGGCTCTTTTCTCACAGCGCGTTGACTCCAGAGTACGTCTAAAACACAGGTGCGCGAGTGTAATCGCGATGTCATGGCCTTCACCTCTCCCGCACTCGCTCATTTTCCTTTTTCTTTACTACATCCTGCTCGCCACATTTTGTAATTCTTACATTCACTCCAATTTTGTCATTCTTTTCTTCTACATTATGTAACTCAAAGTTAAACTATTAATGTGGAGGAGTTCTATTTATTTGAAGGCCGCTGCAATTCAATTTTTTTTTCATTAAATGTAAAAACGTTGATGTTACGTGACAGTTTTTCAAATATGTAAATTATAAACTTGTATTTAAATAGGTGTAGAATAATGAAAATTAACAAATCCTATAATTTTGTTTGAGAATTGTTAATTCTATGTAAAACAAGAAAAAAATCGAAAAATCACGAAATTCGTATCTGGTTGTGCAAGTCGGATTTTAATGAGAACTGTCAAGATATGAATTGTAGTACTTTTGAAATTTTCCTAGTTCCGCAAAATAAACAATAAATAAAAAATCTCTGTATTCTCAATTATTTTGTAAAATGCGAAAAATTCGTAAAAGTTTAGAAAATACTTTTGAGTTTTAATGATTAATTATGGTCAATATTTTCCATTAACTTCCATTTTTTATATAAATCTGAAGTTACTTTAAAGTAAAAGGTTCAACAAATTTTGAAAAGTTCTTTTTTTGTTTTTGACAATTCGAGAGAGTGTATAAAATTTTAAAGAATCTGAAATAGTTGTCGAATTACACGAGATGTTTAAACATGCTGCATAATACGTACATGATTATATACTTTAGTGACCGGAAGAATTTTTCATTTTCTTACGAAATTTAGAATATTTGAAATTCATCAGAATAAAACTTAAATTATGATGAGTCAGACTAACTTTACGGAAACCCAGTAGATTTCAATGATGTTTCGAGTTTTGAAAATTATGAAAAATTTAGAACATTATAAATTTTTTCAAACCTCAATCTCTATAACTAACTAGGAAAATGGGTAGTATTTAAAAAATTTCCTCAGACATTTGCGAAAATTTTTTTTTATTTGTAATAAGAATATTTGTAATTAGTTGTAAATGATTTTAATATTTATATTTAAAGCTGCAATTGATTGCAATCTTTGTAAATGATTATAATTTTTTTTTTTATGTAAAATATAATATTTCCTATTGGAAATATGTAGAACTTAAGGTGCATTAGAAAAATCACTATTGAAAGATGAAAAAAATTTTTAAATTATTTTTCTTGTTAAAAGTTTCCTTGATTTTTAGGATAAAAATGACCAAAAATCAATGAATTGTCAATAACTCTACAGTTTAAAAAATTCTTAACACCTAGAAAATGTCGATAAATCTTGTATATCATGCTCATTATTTCTAATTACGAAAAATATTGATGAATTGCATAATTGGTAAATAAATTTTTAAAATTCAAAATATTTTCTTTTACGAGAAAGATTGTATGATGAAAATTTAAATACCCAAGACTAGACCAATATCCATGAAGCTTTGGAAAATATAATTTTAAAAATTTATGTAAACTACAAATCCATGTTACATCCGCGAAATATTTGTAAATACGATAATACGTTGTTGTACGTGATTCCCGGTCATTTCCCGAATGACCATTTTCCCGTAATGTCATTACTTCGAATGTATTATTTCCCGAATGGCCATTTTCCCGAAAGTATTTTTCCCTGAACGACAATTTTCCCGAAAGTAATCATTTACGAATTTCGGTTGGAATTTAACTTTTATTTCTATTGTATACATTTATGAATTTCATAGAAGAGTCTCCAATAGAAATAATTATGATAAAAGTTCAAAATTTAATAGTTGCGAATTTTATTTTATTTTAAAATTAAGAAAATTTCATTTTTAAATTTTATTTTAAATTAATTTCAAAATATAATTTCGAAATTTTATTCATTAATTAAAAATTTTTATTACAATTTTGAAATTTAAAAATCGTAAATGCGTAACCATAGCATTTTTAGACATGAGGCTGATAGGAAAATTTTGCCGTTCGGGAAAATTAAAAACCCTTCGGGAAAACGGATTCGGAAAAAAGACCGTTCGAGAAAATTGTTTTTCGGGATAAGGGATTCGGGAAAATGGTCGGCAACGGTCGTACGTAGATAGTCGTGGATTTGAAAAACTACTATGCAAATCTGTAATTCTAAAATTAGTTAATTAATTTCGTAACTAGACATGCATTTTGACAATTCGTTCAAATTGTTTTTGTAAATGGATGTAAATTCACGTATTATTTTATGGTATTATAACCATCTAAAATTTTCCATTTCAATAATGCTACTAACCATCCCCACATTTTCTGCCATCCCTGCTGAATTCAAATTTTTTTTTACATTTTCGTTCTAGTGTTCGTCATCTCAAATAAATAATACACAAAAAAAGGTACAAGATAAAAAAAAAGAGAACATAATTTCTTTTTTCTCACATCGCATAATTTTCATCTAAAGAACTCTTATCTTCTTAAAGTGTCTATACACACAGACTTATCACGATTAGCGACTGTGCCTCGTACTCAACTTCTTTCTTTCCCCGCCCAAAATCATCTCCACGCTTCATAATTCTTCTTGGTTGTATAAATATGACAAACCTTGCAATATTTATCCTTCAAACTCTATAAGAAAAATCTGACACGTGACATCCCTGGAGGTTGACGATCTCGCAATAATCAGCATTTCCACTGCTACAATGTCGCAAATTGAAAAGGATCGTAAATAAAAGACTGAAGGTGAATTAATGATAATTAAGAAACCCTGGCATTAAAATAAAAAGCAGCGTAACAAAGGGATCAGGAATCAACGGAGAAGAATGACGAACACGCGTGCACGTCCTGGGCGGATCACAAGCGGGCCAAGAGTCACATAGTGACACACGCATTGCTGTCACGCTCCATGGACAGGTTGAAAGCCGGCAAAATGAGTTTTGCGCTTCGGTTCTTTCTTTAAATGCACGACCGAGTTTAATTAGTTTCTTAAGATTGTATTCAGCGAGTTTTTATATAAAATTAAATTTTTTTTACATGGAAAAAATAGATATTAATTCATAATTGTTACTTATTAATGAATGAAATTATTATATTGATATTATATTTACTACATTATTTCATTTTAATAAAATGACACTGAAACATGTAAATTGTCGCAAAGACAATACTTTTCGAGATCATCAAAAAATGTGTTCAAGATTTAGCTAAAATTATAAAATGCACGACTCAGCTGACGTCTGCTTAATCAGCTTCGTACCCTACTGAACGTCAAACTCATTAGGATAAATCAATATTGCTTTCTCATGTAAATTGATTAATACACATTACTCATTCAAAATTTTTATTTTATGCTGCAGATTTGCTTGAAAAGACACGATTGTTAATCTTATCAATCGATGATTATCTTTTGAGATTGCTTATGCATTATACATCGATTTGGTAACAAAAATATATTCCATGACTTGAGCTATTTGGCAATCTATTAGACTTACTTAGATAAGTTCAGCTTCGAAACATATCTTGTCAGATCTCTCTCAAATACAAACAGTGAAAATGTCACGTTATCTACTTCAACTATCATCATTAGTTCTGCAAAATTAATGAGCTTTTTTCAACTTTATTCACAGCGCAAAAAGGAGACTCGCTTATTCTTGGTTTCGCACATTCAGAAAATCTCTCAAAAATCAAAGAAAAAAACCTACTAATGAAAAATGATTCACGTCCACAAATCAAAATTGAAAAGCTCCTTCAAGACTGACAAAAAACACCTGCAACGAATATACGACACGATAATTTTCATCACTTCGCGGTAGACGAGAGAAAAAGCACGTTCATTAACGAATGGAAATGTTTAGCATTCGAACGCTCGTCAACATTGACTTCTCTCCAGTAATTACTCTTTTGCAATTAATATTTTACGTACCTCTCAAAGTGATTCCTTTCATTATCACTTAATGCACGCTGCGACTTCCATATTACGATGAAAAACGTCGTATCTCGTATATCTCTCGCCACTTTTATTCGAACTTTTATTTCATACTGGGAATTTATTTAGCCACGGCATGTGTCTCCCGTCAAAGTAGGAAAAAAAACATCTCGTAGTGCTTTATTCCTGTGCATTTATACGCCTGCAATCATATAAGAAAACGTACAATAATTAGCGGAACGTGGAACCATAAGAAAATTACACGGCCTGTCTTTACACTTGACACAGAACCGTTCAAATAAAAAGATTTTGTTACTTTTTTGCTCGCGATACGTATAACGCTAGTCGATGGCAAAATTGCGCCAAGAGTACATTATTACTTGTCGAGTGTACCAGGAAAGTGCAAATAACACTTGATTCGATATGCAGGGGATTGACGTGTTGCCATTTATGTATCGACGTTAGGGAAAGAAAAAAAATAGGAGTCGTGGTTTTTGCTGGCAATGATTTTCTCTGGTACATTGACCGAAAAATGCAGTTGACGCGGAGTTGGATTTGACGGAAACTTTACATGTTTTGATGGAAAAAGACGTGTTTTTGAAGTAAAAAGAACCAAAATAATTTTAGTTATTTTTATTGAAATAGTGCACATGTAGAGTTGCATTTTGTTTATGAATTTGTTGAAATGAACACATGGAAAAAAAAGTAAGTATGGAAAGCAGTAAAAAAAGTATAAGTGGTCAATTACAGTAATATTTTCAAAAACGCTTAAAATTTGATACTCTCATTTTGGTTTTGTCGTATTTCTTGCAAATTTTGCAAATTTTCCCGATTAACGGACATTATTGACTCTAAGTAATTTCTTTCATTTTTTTTTATATTCCTAGATTTTATTACAGTATTTGCATGTTTGGTTTTCGTACAATATTTATTATTTAAATTGTTTTAATTTCAAATTATTTTCATATGCATTTTTAAAAAATCCTTGCATTATTATGTGATTACAGTTTTTGTAATTTGTGTACTTCATTTGTCAGATTTTCTTTGTATTAAGTGAACTAAACAAAAAATAGTACACAGAGTTACACTTTTTGCAAAAAACACACGTAAGCAAATTTCGAGTTTTTTAGCAAAATCAATTATAAAATAAACGATATTTTTTGAAGAAAATTGAATCGAGGGTATTTTTCCGATTTTTCATCATCAAAACTTGCCTAATACTCTCAAAAACTATTTTGAAATGAATGTATAACGTCAAGTATTTGAGGTAGTTATTTTCAACTGTGCGCATTCATCGACTTCACTGCAGGTGAATGTCATGTCTTTTAGTGAATTTATATAATTTTAAGTGAATATTTATTATTTATTTTCTGTTGACTCTAATAGATTTTATGTTTAAACAGCAGAATAGAATGCAAAATTTTTAATAAAAAAAAAACACAAATTTTAAAATTTCTGAATCCCGAAAATTTTCCAGATCTTGGATTTTGAAAAATTTCATTCTTTTAGAAATTTTTACAAGTTCTGAAATCGTTAATAATTCCTGATATTTTTAATGTATTTCAGATTTGAAATTAAAAATATCCAATGAGATGAAAAATTAATAGATTTGCAAAAGTTTTTTAAATTTTCAATAGGCTTTTTGATTTTCAAACACCTAATGTTTAAATTTTAACAAAATTTTAATTCTTTCGAAATTTAAAATTTGAAAAATGAAAACTTGTATAAAAATTTTCAGTGTCATTATTTTTAAAATTTTTCAAGATGTCAAAAATTCTTAACATTTTCGTTTCTGGAGTTTAGAATTTTAGAAATCCGGAAACTTAAGGTTTTAAAATTTTTTCAAATTCCATTATTCCCAAAATTTCTGAAATTTTTCAAGTTTTTATTTTGATATTTTCAATTAAAATTTCAATTAAAAATTTTAAAAATCGATACTAACAGTTGATTATGAATTATTGTCAATCAAATAAATTGAAAATTTATCAAAAATTACAAAATCGAATCTAGAAGATTCAACATCCGGAAATGCGAAAAGTTTTTTATTTGTCACAAATTTTATCACTTCGAGAATTTCCCAATATTTTATTAAATTTTTAATTTACATCGCAATTAAAAATTAAGAATGATTCGATTATTAGGACTAGAGAAAATTATAAATTTATCAAGAAGTTTCAATTGAGAAAAATATGAATTTTAAAGTTCTAACAATCCAAAAATTTTCAAACTTTTGAGTTTTTCAAAAATTCTATTATTTCATAGTTCAAAAAATTTCAAAGTCATTAAAAATTACTGACATATACAATGTACTTCAGATTAAAAATTAAAAATTTTGAAATATGTGAAATCTTCATAATTCCTGACGAAATTCGTTCTCTACGTCAAAATTTTTCCAACAAATGAAAGAAATATGTATGCACACTAAAAAAGGCCTAAATATGAATTAAGTGCAAAAATATGCATGTGACGTTGAGCTCAAAAATTTATAATTATGAATTTAGATAATAACAAAAACTTACTCGTTCTTCAAGAATTTAACCGAAAAGAATACTCAACTACTCTTCACTATACCTTGAAATACCAAGTTTCCAATAAGATGAATTCTAAATCCCAGATTTGTCATAACCTAACCTCTCTAACATCAGCCACAGCAGGACTACCGCAATCACACAAAAAAATGACAGCAAAAAGCTGAACTTTTTCTTTATAACACACATTACGAACGTACTTTGCGGGTCATCGTTCCGACAGCAAAAATAATGACGCGACGATGCTCGGCGCTCGTGGCGTGTACGCGAATGTTAACCAACATAGAACGTCTCGGATGATAATTCAAGCCCTTCGCGTAGATCCACGCAATGTGGGGCGTGAGCGTGCGTGCGCCTCACGCATGAAATTACGAAAATAAAGTACCCTTTAACTGTCTTGCTAACCGTGAGTGCACAGTAGCTATGCGTCGTAGGATTCTTCCTGTAATCACATTAGAATGCAGAAATGTCGGAGGAATGTCGGGTCCCGATGCAAAGGGCTCATTACCGGTATGCCGGAGGGCGAGGTTACGTCACACAGTAAGGAATTGCTGTTATAAAAGTGATCTAAACGCCGTGATAGAAATACTGACGTACCTTATTATAATATGAATAATTTTCACGATGTGAATTTCTGTTCTGATTTAGCTTTATCTTTTGAAAAGTTGACCTAACCTATCATTGATCAAAAGAACTGTTCAAAATCGAAAAATATTTACTTGTAACCGTCATTCAACTGATCCAATAACCGAAGATTCAAAGTCTTTCAATCAACAACAAGTCTCAAATATCAAGGTGCATATAAACCAAATTAAAATAACGGATTCAAAAATATTTTACCTTCACCCCAATAATTATTTTCCGTGCATTTTCACTGCAAATAAAAATATGTTACCGCCATTCGTACCGTCATATCATGTTTTGCACCCTTCCAATTCAATTCCAGCAAACTTCGTTCCGATGGAAGTAAAAAATTTTTTGATGAATAACCAAGGTTTTCATCCACTTGTACCCAGATTAAGGCCTCCCCAAAAACCAATGACACCGCGCATTTCGTGCACCGAGCATATTACACGTCAAAACGTGACTCCCCGTGAACGCTCGAGGGTCGCCCTTTTAATCATGCCACAGCGGCATTCGTATCTAGTGCCGTATGTGATCGCCGCCCACGCAAAAGCACGCGCGCAGTCGAATCAGCGGCCTCCTTTCGCGACAGTTGTATTTAATTCTTCCTCGTCCCCAAATCAATCCTTTCCCCGAAAAATTCATAACAATTTTAGTGCCAAAAATAATGTATATACTGATATTATAAATTTTTCCATGCACGTGAGTGAAATATGTGTGCAAAAAAGACAATCGCAAAACAAACTGAAGGGAAATAAATTGAACTTAATTCAATTTTTTATTCTCGGGATAAACCTATTACTATAAAACAAAAAATATAAATAGTTTTTATGAAGTTTTGAAGTCGTGGAAAAATTTAGAATAATTCGAAAAAAGCAATAAAAGGTTTAGCAGCGATTGATGAGCAATCGTCATATGGCGCGAACCTCGCGTAATACAACATAGCAGATGACGATCGCGTCATGTGACTTAATCATTTACACTGTTGCGTTTATTAGGAACTAAATTATTCGCTAGGTAATCGCGAATTTCAATTTGCGTACCTGTTATTTTACGGTGAACGTACGGTTCCGATGGATGATTATGTCTCGCCCACGAAAAGTGGCGCAATTACTGGCACGCGTTGTACGAGTGCGAAGGTAAATTTTATATTATACGTGACATGTGGAATCCATGTCGTCTTTTGATGCAAGTCAAAATTGTTAAAACCTGAATTCTCGTTTGTCAAAACTTGAATTAAAAAATTTTTTATGTATCCACTTGGCACATACTTTTGAAAGAAGCTAAATAAAAAAAATACATATTCAAACACAGAAAAAAATGAAATTAGTAAATTTTTTTCCCATGTGCGATTTGATACAGGCTGACAAGAAAAGTTAAATTCAGAACAAAACAACAACAACAACCAAAATTATTATACATTCTTTTAATTCCGGAATTTCAAATTCTCGTTAACGCGCGACGCACAACGGAACCAGCGTCAGTAACAATGAATGATAAAATCAGGCTTCGAATCCGTAGTTCAATTTGCATGAGAGTTGTCGGGGATAAATGAGGGACGTAATAAAAGCGTGTAAATCCTTGGCTCATCAGCGTCGTTGCGCCAAAGAAGAGGGGAGGAAAAGGTATACGACTAGCTTGGAATGAGATAGCACTCCTGCACCCTTGAATTCTGTTATTTAAATTAGGTCAATAAACCTCGAAGACTACTAGCCGTGCTCGTCTCGTTGTCACGACAAAGGCCGTTATAACGCCGGCTGAAACATTACGAGGAGATATCGAAGCTCGATTTGAGCAAATTGCGCCCACTTACCGCGGGCTCGAGTGGTGGCAACCCTGTATTTTCCGGAAATTCGATACAGCCTATGAGGATTTGCGCGACGGTGCGAGTTACGGAGCCCTCCGATAGATGCAAATTGGGTCGCGAAACTTTCCCTGCGTCCTTTTTTGCATGAATATCTTGTTAGAAAAAAAAAACGACCGTGTTTCTGCATGTTCATTCATGCAAATTGTTTATGACGAGTTTGAGTTATTGGATACTGTACTGAAAAATCGATTTGGTTGGCTGAAACAAATGTTTGGTCGTTATTTGACCAAGCAAATGTTTGGTTTACTTGAATTAATTTTTAGTTCAGACAAACAAATAGTTTTAGTCTTGAACAAATTTTGTTTAAATAAAAAAATTTTACATTTCTACGAAATCGAATTTGTTTATCCGAATTGAAAATATTTTAGAGTTTAAAAATATTAATCAAAATTTTTCGCAAGATAAAATTTTTGGAATGTAGAAAATTCGTTTAACTTAACACAGTTTTTGTAGTTCAATTGTATTTTAATAGTTTTCATAAGTCGAGAAAATTTATGAATAATTACTGAATATCTAGTAACTGAGAATGTATTCTAAAATTTTCCACAATATTCAAAATTTATTGTACTATCTTATTGTACAAAATATTTATGGTAATCCATTTTTTTATTAAACTTTTCAGGATGATTGTGTGATTTAGTGATTTATAAAAAAAAAAACTTCATATGATTTTTATCAACTTTACGAATTTTTTCAATTGATAGTAAACTCTACAAATTTTTAATATTTTGAAAATTATTAACAATCAGTACAATTAACAGTTTTTTTTGGTTTTTCAAAATTATCAAATTACACTGTGCAACAAAATTTTAGTTTGAAAAAGTTGATGAGCTTTCATTAGCAAAAATCGATTGTACATGGCCTTAAACGCATATATCTCGGAGCGTTTTCAAAAGTTAGCTCTTGTTTACGAGTAATTAGTTATTAAAAATTCTGAATTAAAAATCGTATAACTCCCTCAATTTTCATCCGATTTTGAAAACGAAAAAAGTAAAATCGCTCTTTTCAATTGGGAAAACTATTTCTGATGAAAAATTTGCTAAGAGTTACATTTTTTGCAATTTTTGGCAAAATGTTTTGCATTCTTTCAAGGTTTGAAAAATTTTTCGCAAAGTTGCATTCACGAGAAAAAGTCAATAATTATTCATTTTTATTATCATTTTCAATAAAGTTTATTTTAAATATTAAAGTTCATAAAATACAAAAGTTCATAAAAATTTATTGAAGTCAATCATTATTATTATCCCGAAAATACAACTACGCGAAACTTTTTGCAAACTTTCAAAAAAATGCAATAATTTTTGCAAAAATTGCAAAAAATGAAACTTTTCACAAATTTTTTAGCAGAAATAGGTTCCCCAATTTAAAAGAGCGATTTTCCTTTTTTCGTTTTTAAAATCGAATGAAAATTGAGGGAGTTATACGATTTTTAATTACGAATTTTTAATAAATCATTACTCGTAAACATGAGCTAACTTTTGAAAATGCTCCGACATATATGCGTTTGGGGCCATGTACTATCGATTTTTGCTAATGAGAGCACATAACCTTTTTAAACTTAAATTTTGTTGCATAGTGTTACCAAAATAAATAAAAATTTTTAAAATAATCGATGTTTTGTTTACAATAAAAAATTTTTCTTATTTCCTTTATTTCAGTTGTTCTACACAGATTCTGTCGTTTAAGGAATTGGTTGAATTATTTACATTTTCGTAAATTCGATCGGAATTACCTGTCAATTTTTTGATTTACTAAAGTTCTTTAGTTTTGAAAATTTCCGATGTATTCCTATTTTCCGAAGATTTTCAAATTTGAAATACAATTAGCTAAATTTTATTGTAATTCGTTCAACTCAATTTTTTATGTACTTCGTAAAATATAATTTTGTAAAATTTGCATTATATTGTCATTTTGATGTCACATTATCTCAACTGCTCAAAACTTTAAGCATCTAACTTTGAACTGAATTTTTTAATAATATATGGTGATCTACAGAACGCAAATATTCCATTTTCACTAAAATTTACTGAAATTTTTGTATTTACTGAAAGATGCAACAAACCAGTTACAAATCATTCAAAATTTCCTGCTTCTTTTTAATTGATGAAAGTCAAAATATCAAAGTTTGTGAATTGGGAAAGAGAAAATAACTTAGTTAGATCAATGTTGACGCGGACTTAATTTATGTATGGACCTTTTTCTATAGAAAATGTCAATCGAAGAAAAATATGATTGAAAGTCTATAGAATGACATCCTTAATTTTTCATTAACATACATTTCATTTACAATGACAGAAAATGGTTTTAGACCAAATGAACCTAAAAAGTTTTTACCAAAAATTTTTTTACTACTTTTCTACATGAATGTAAAACATAAAAGAAACAAAAAAACGCATTCATTTGTCAGAAATCCTGAAATCTACAATATTTCGAGTATAAACGCATAAAAACATCCGAATCGATTAATCTGTACCAACCCGATTTCGCAACGTCGCCGTATACTCGCGAATCACTCGATATAATTGTGCTGACGAACGGGAACGATAAAAAGAGACGCTCGTTTTTCATAATCATGCCGATTGCAATTGGTCGTTACGTGTCGTATCAATTTTCCATCGCAGTAGCCTCGGGTCTCTTGGCGTTTGACGTGCATTGTCGGAGCTGAAAAATGCGGGTGCAACGAGCCAATGAGACATCGGTCCGAGTGCGACCCGTGTAGCCACGCGAAACGCGTCCGGGTTCTCCGGAAGGAGAGATTAAAGTGTGATTCACGTATGATTCATGCAAGCACAAAAAGCTGAGCGTTCGCTAAGGACGCGTTGCAGGTGGCGAGACAAAAGGTTTTGCCTTCGAAATAATTGCCCGAGTGGGAAGGTCTCGGAATGCCGATAATTCCGGAGACGACAGTCTTCGAACTCCTTCTTTCCATCTTTATTGGCTTGATTCGCGGTAATTTCCAAGCAAGAAATCTGATATTCGAGAGTACAATTGGATGGGAATGTAAATTGGGTGATAAATGAAAGTATCTTGTGTACTCGATGACTAGTCGGTGAATGGTACATGGTGACGGTCTTGGGTTAGTCTGGGGTGTCTTACGGAATAAATTTCACTTTTATTTTAAGGAGCTTTAAAGTAGAAAGTGAAAAAAGAAACATTTTTGTGTCTGGTATTCAAATCGGATGTTGATCTTCAATCTACAATACTAAGAATGTTCGTCGTGTATTATTTAAAAAAATGAATAATGAGTCATCATAAACACAGGAATAAGGAGCTGAACAAAATTAAAGTAAAATAATGGAGTTTGATGAAAATTTTTTTTATACTGACAGGTTAGGGTTATTATTTCGAAAATTTTCGAATTTTGTTATTTAAATATGTAAGATCTCACATATAATTCTGAAGAAGATGGTAAAAGTCACAGAGAAATAGTTTACAAGTAAGTTGGGAAAATGTTATATTCACATTATGAAGTTTGAGGAGCTATTTGTACCCAAAGAAGCTTTCATAAGTCAGACACAAATGTTACAAGTGAAAATCGTACTCCACAATCAAAGAAATTCATTATATTCAATCGTTCAATCATAACCGACTTTCACATTCTTTTAATCTTCAACAACTACTCGAATTTCGAGATTGTTGTTTGAATATTTTGGTAAGTACATCACTTGTACTCTAGATTATGAAAAATTTTCTATTTTAGGTATTTGAAATCGATTCAAAGAATGCATTTTGTCAAAAAGAGTTTTCTAGTTTAATTGTTTGTTGACGAAGAAAATTATATTATTCTTGAAACATGGTAGACCATCTATCATTCGTAATTTTGAAAAACACATTTATAAAAACAAAAAAAAAATTTTTTTAAACTTCGTTGAAAAATACTTTGACATACCAGTTCAAGTGTTAGATATTTTTTTTTTTTTTGTAAAACAATATTGATTATTTCAAAAGAGAGATAAAATTTTAATCGAATGTAAAAAGTTCATGTCATAAGTTGATTCATATATTTTCAAAGAATGAAATTTATTTTGGAATTTTGTCGAAAGTAGAAGATTAAACCTCACGGTTTAGTAATTTCTAAATTTTATATTACAGAATTTTAAATGCACTCCAAGCTCACTACGAACTCGTTATTTAACCTTAAAAGTCATTTAATCCTTGAAACAATATTATTGTTGTTTTATTTTTTTAATATTACAACTGCTTTAGTAAAAAATAAGTGTAAGCATACATTTATGTACCTGTAGTTCAAATAGATTAGGCAGTTTATAAGAATTTTGACAGTAGTAAATTTCGAAAGTGCAATTAAACGACGGAAACTGCGTAACATCAAAAAAAAAAATGTTTCAATCAGAAAATTTTATAGCTTCGAGATTATCAACAATTTTTGAAGTTCCATTCAAAATCTGAAATTGTAAAAAACGTCAATAAATCATGTCAATCCTTATAATGAGGAAAACAGAAAATATGTACTAAAAAACCTAGAAATATTTTTTTTTTACGAAAAATGTAGTTGAATATTTCAGTAATAAATCAAATATTTTATCACTCTTTGATTTTTAACAAGTTCACTAGTCGGTAGTTTATAGCATTAGAATATAAATTTGTGTCGAAGGTGTTCATGAGTTAATTATTTTCGTTGATTCGCAAAAATTGATTTAAACTTTAGACAATAATTAAGTTAATATGAATAAAAAACTCTGTTGATCGTTGTTCTATAACTTTGTTAGTGACATTAAACGAAGTTTGTTGCTACATTTATTAATAAATAAACGTTATACCAAGGTTTGTCATTTTTTCGATTTCAAATTTTAGAATGTTTATATTCTGCAGATGAAATGTTGAGAAATACTTACGATAAAGTTCTCAGCACCGAAAATATTCATTGTACGAAAATTTCAAAAAAAATTTATTCAAATAATTTCCATTAAAAATAATTTCTGTTTCCCTGGTAATAATTGTCGTAATTTCTATAAAACAACAATTTGCACCTGCATGCATTATCACGTGAACATTTTAGATTATTCCCTCAATCCCAAATTTTTCATACAATTAAGATTTTCTACCATACCTTAATCTTTTGCCACCCATGACCTATGACGATTCAGTTCAATTCTCAGCATTCACCCAAAAAACAACTAAGATTCATCGAGTAGTCAGCAAAACAATAATCTTCTCCAACACTACAAGTCACGACAAAAAACCTCCACATTCCAAGCCTGCTTTATCACCAAAACTCTTCACCTTCGTTTTTCACGAGATGATGAACTCATTTGACACCGCTCTTTTTACCTTCGCCTGGCGCCGCTTTATATCGCATTTTTCTGTCCCCCCCCC
The DNA here is from genome assembly GCA_030522825.1 of Platygaster orseoliae. NCBI lineage: Eukaryota > Metazoa > Arthropoda > Insecta > Hymenoptera > Platygastridae > Platygaster > Platygaster orseoliae. The sequence continues at coordinate 15,460 of JAPYZL010133217.1, forward strand.
CCCCCGTGTCCTTCCCCAATTGTTCTTTGTCCCGGATTGCTGAAATAAATTCAACTCATTTCCTCTTATATGGAAAGTTTATGAGGCAATTTAAGAGTGCCTTGTTTATCTTGCCGAAGCGCAAACAGTTATACGTATGCGCATTCCTACTTTGCACTCTCGCCAACTATCGCGATACATCTCGCGCGGAAATGTTATGTTCGCACTATCCGGCTCAATTACGCCTTCGATTCCGTAGGCGATTTCGTCTCAATCGGCCTTCCAGTGTTTCGTTCCCCTTGAGCTGTGTGCGTACCGACGCTCGAATTTGCATTTTTATGGTTTGCGTAGCGTCTAAGCCGGCACTTATTGGCGAGTAAGAGGACGAGGTGGGAGGGGGGGGGCTGGGGCATTGTATCACATGCGAGTTAACAGATTCGAAATTGGACCCCGACAAAGGGGATGGGCTTTCAGGCGCAAGTAGCCGGAAAAAAATCGAATTGAATTCCATGTCGTTCGTGCTGTAATCGTTGATACTCATGTCAGTGCCGTGGAGTAAACGCCGAGGAAATTTATTGTGGGGTGGTGAACGTTGAAAAGTAAGAGCGTATTGCGTGCCTTGCTTGTTATCGGGAGTTTTCATGTCTAAGTGACGAAGAGGGAACACGTGAAAAACATAAGGAATTAAATTAAGAGGGGGGAGGAAGGTTTATCTTCACTAATAATAATAAACTATAAAAATACCAGTAATACACTAAAATAGATTATACAATGATAATTTACTAAATGATATTATACCAAATATAAAATGAATATAAAAAATATATAGCTGGTATCAATAACAATAATTTTTAAATTCTAATAAACGAAATAATGTTACGTAGATAGTACACTTGAAAATCACTGAAGAAAAAACAATCTCCAATTTCATTGACCGAAAATAATTTTTCTGTCTCAAACTCTCCTACAAATTCCAACTCCCACTCTATTTCATTTCCTAGAAACTCCACAGTAACATATTTTCCACAAAAAAAGAAAAAAATAAACAGACAAATATGCCTCCGAATTTTTTCTTGATTAAAACTCGGTCCCTGAAAGCCACGGTAGGGATCCTTGATGGGATAATTTTTCCAAACGCAGGGGTTGAAAAAATAGCCGGCGATTTAAATTAATAGAGCCGATCGAGACAATCCGTCGCCGGGTTCCCCGCGTTACAACGCTGGCCTCGGGGGCAGTGGCGGCGGCCGTAATCGCTGATGGGTGGTGAAGTATGCAAATGCCCGGGCGCTAGCGCTAAAGGGAGCGAACGTCGCGAGTCGTCACTCGGCTGTTTGGGGGCATTGTTTAGATGCGCGCGATAATGAAAATACATACCAGAGTCGCGGGGACATCGGACAATGATCGTTACGGTAATCGATGGGACGAGACCGGCTCGATTCGCCTCTAAACGACTCTGCGGGCCCTTTCGACGCCCGAACAATGTTGTGCTTCGCCTCCAGGAAAGCACAACATTGTTCGGGCGTCGCGTTTCATTTATTTCCGGCCTCTGTTCCAACAATTGTTTCGAGGCTCGCGTTTCGCATTGACAGTTCCCCTCATTAACACTGTAAAACAGGGAATAACAGGGGTGGAATCGCGTTACTGACTGAATGGAACCGGGCGATATTTGAAATAATTATTTAGGAAGAGGTGAACTATCTCTGAAATGTTGAATCAAGTTTTATTAGTGATTTTGTCTTGGCAAGTTATGTAAGGTTTTACGATTGAGCTAAGAAATTCTTTTTTGTTTCTTAACTAATTCAATCTGTGAAAGGAATTCCACAAAAAATTTTCTCCAAAATATATTCTCTTTTATTTTTTTCTTATATAGATTTCGACTATTCCTATTTTCAACACTAATTAGGATTTTTTTCCTTAGGTTACAAGCATTACAAAACAATTTTTTCGATAATATTTATCGAACTTTATTTCAATACATTTTTACAATATTTTTCAAAAAAGTAAACTTATATGTAGGGGAGACTGGGCAGAATGCGCAGTTTACGAAATATTCAATTTGCATTACCGTCATAACGGTAATCACTGGACACTTGAAATTTTTTCCATATATGGCTCTGGTGTAGAGTATCGAACGCCAGTAATTAGGTTTTATTTGTTTGATTACTTTTTTGGTTATAAAACAAAGTCTGTTTTAGCCACTGTGTTGTGAATATTTGTCTGAAAGGAAACTTCAACGAAAAAGACGAAAACGTGATCGGTTTGACAAAATTTTGACTCGTTTTCGAATCACACGTTGATAAGCCGGAAATGAAGCCATGGGGCAAAATGCACAGTGCTTATTGTTTTGTATTGTTTTGCTGTGTTTGGTCATGTTACGCTATTTCCTTCAGTTTTTTGTTGTTTTCCACTTTTTTTTTCGTCAAATTGTTTCTATACCCAGGGTCGTATCGAAGCCAGGGCCCCGGAGCCCCCAAACATTTTCTTGAAAAATGTGATGAGGGTAATGAGCAAAAAAAAGGTGATGTGTCACTTTTGAACACACCACCTCAACACTCAACACCTTTCTTTTTGAAATCAAATTTGAAAGTATGACGACCTTTTTTTTAATTTTCGTGAAATAACGTAATTTCTCTGAATTTGTTTTTGTTTTGTTTTTTTTTAGCTTTTTTTCCATCATAGTTCACGTATATGTTCGCAAAACAGAGTGTATTAATGGTGGAAAATTATTCGAAGCGTGCAAGGCTGTCCGCGAGAGAATGTCTGCGAATTGCGCGTCGTAACGCTTTTCTGTTGCTCGACGGACACTCGATCGAGAGAATGTCTGCGAATTGCGCGTCGTAACGCTTTTCTGTTGCTCGACGGACACTCGATCGCTACTTACAAAATTTTCCTTATTAAAAAGTAAAAATTTTGGAGATCAAATTTTGTTCTTAACAAAAAAATTTTTATTGAAATTGTTTATGAAATCATTTATTTTGTGTTTCCTGCAATTTTTCAGCAATCAACCTCGTGAAAACCCCATTTTTCGGAATTGCGCATTTTGCCCCACAAGTTGCACATTTTACATCAGCGTGGGGCAAAATGCGCAGAAAATCGTTTTTTTTTAATAAATATATGAGGCATAAGGTTCAACTAGAACTAAAGTTGCCTGAGGCTAAATTGTAG
>JAPYZL010133221.1:0-23225 GCA_030522825.1 Platygaster orseoliae
AAATTGTAGGCAAGCCGCTCCGCGGCTTGCCCACAATTCTCCGCACTAACCTATATGGCTCTGCGCCGCCAACTTGACGTCTACGGTAAAACTCCCGATGCTCAACTTGTTGTGAAATATACTATTCCACGTCTTGAAAATTCATTTATATTTCTGAACTTTTCTAGGCCGCATTCCGCAATTTTTATTCGTAGGAAAACGCATCCAAACACCTCGAGGAAATTCAGCTTTTTCATATATATCTCTGATCGATTTGGAATTTTTTCTCGTTGAAAAAGATGTGAAAAAAGCCACATCAATAGTGTTCAGACAAAAGGTAGCACGGAAAGAACGGTAAATAAGGCGCCAGAAAAATAATGAACAAGCCTCAAACTTGTCCACATTGAATGGGAAAATGATTCTCTCGTGCTGAGAGTAGTGAATTTGGGAATGTCGAGATTTCTTTGAAGATACAACGGTGAAAATACTTTGTATACTTGAAAGTGACAAATTGCTTGCTGGTTCTTACCTGTAAGCGGGAAAACACGTGTCTTCGATACGCTCCAAATGAGTTGGGTTTAGGCTGTATCTGCAAAGAAACATACGCGGTAAATTTCTCGAAACTTAAAAAGGAGCTCTATGAGGATAAAAAACCCTATTTGAAATGCAACTGTTGAACTCTCTTGTTTAGAAGAAACCTATATCTTGAATAGATGTTTTGAAAATATTGAAGTGTTGCATGCTTTTTGAAACATGTTTTATTGTAGATAAAATCATCAAAATAAGCCAATATTTTGAAATTTCGCTTTTCCAATTGTGGAAAATTTGGAAGATTACGTAAAACGACAAAAATTTGAGATTTTACATGTTCATCCTTCTGTATCATGCTTTATCCACTTACCTATCTTTTTCAGATCGAACAGTTCTATCTCCTCGAATATCCACGAAAGAATTTCGGCCATACCTCGGGCTTTCCAAAATTTTCACGGGTGTTTGGGCCCGATTGGTCAAACATCGAGAATTTTTCGAACGTTTTCTGCCTAAAGTCGTGGTCCCGTCGAAGGAATCTTCGATTATCAGCGTCGGAAAATGCTCTTCGGAGGTCGTTTTGAACAATCTCTCGTCCTTGCAAGAACCGTACCTTTCCTCTGGCAAAACTGACAATTTCGAACGAAGAAAAGCGTACGGAAAATTGCATTTCTTCACTTCCTTGAAGTCGCAACTGTTTGATTTTCTCAGAACTTCGATGTTTTTCGAATGGTTGATATCGCAGGGGTTGAAAGTTTGGACTTGCGCAGGGGAGCAAATCGTAGGGGAGGAATTTTCAAAATCTCGATAACTGTTGTTTAGGTTGTGGCAGGATAGAGTTTTGTCCTTTCGGTTTCCTAATTGAAGGTCTATTCCTTCTGAAGGATCGTCTCCCTTCGTAAAAAAATGTATTTGTTAGAGAAAGGACAATTACTTTCCTTTGGCAATAATTCATAATATATTAAATTTGAAAAATTTTGTTCCAGGATTAAAAACAGATTTTTACCTTCACGTAAGTTGGGCTAGTATTCAACTGACTCGTACTGCAACTTCTGAAAAGTGTCTCCTTTTCCCCTGACTTGAATTGATCCTCGGAAACTGAGGCTCTTCTATTGTTTTTGGAGTTGAGCATTCCAGTTGATCCAATTCTGGTGAAAAAAGACTTAAATGGTGAAGGCGACCTTTGTGGTGTAAGTTTTTTTTCCTTGGTGTTTTGCACGTAAATACTGTTGCTTTCGTTGTGCTTGTTATTGTCCGTTACATTGTTGTCGTTGTTATTTTTGGTGTCCACGTGTTCAACAATGGGGTAAAACGCGTCACGAGAGGCAGATTTTCTAAACGAGTCGATTTTTTTCCCCATTTTTCGAAGATTCCAAACACTCAGGCCTGAAAATTTTGAAAGTTTTTGTTGAAGAGCCGTTTTCATTTTGGATAATGCATGAAATATGTTCAAAAACAAATTTAGTTTTTTCTTCATGATTGTATAAAAGTTATAGAACATAGTTTGTGAAATCGTTGAAATGTAGGTCGATGAATAAGATCGTGACCGGAAAAAGTCACCCTAAGTAGCGAGGGCAGAAAAAGTGACAAGCGCGACATGTGGTTGACCGTTTGGTTCCATCGACCAGGAAATGTACACATAAAAAAAGTACGATTACTATGAAGCTACATACAACTGAAACAAAATTTAGGGTCCAAATTGGAGTATGGACCTAGACAGTATTATATCGACAATATTAATACTTCAAAGTAATATTGCGAAGAAATTTTAGTTTATAAACTCGAACAAGAAAATTATTAGCAATTACAGTTATTGTGCTAAAATCGTTTATTTTGACTCTTTTTCGAAAAAAATCAAACAAAAATACAAAAACAAGTCGCAGGTTTATTCTAGTATTATATTCTGTTTTGTCGCACAGTGTATTTCAGATAAAAAAAATTTTTTGACAAAAACTGTCATACTCTGTTTTTCAAAATACCAAAATATTTCGTAGAAACCAAGAACGTTCTTTTAAAAACTGCAAGAGTTTTTCCGCGTCTTCAAAAGTCATTTTCTGTTTCTTTCGGAAAATTATTCTTCATGTTCCGAATATTCATACAAAATAGAGGTATAACGGAGACTGTGGAAACTAGAAATGTTTGCTTAATGATCACTGCGACCGTGAAAAAGAACACAAGAATCTTCGCCCGGCAAAGTGATTTCTTGAAAGAGTCCGTTAAGCGTAACGTCGTCGCGAAAGAAACGCGTCACGGCTTTTCCTCGTTCCTTATTATACTTTTTTCTTCGCCTTCTTATTTGTCTTTTGCGGCTGTGGGGCTCTCTAAGTGCGCCTGAAACGGACTGCTTACCCTCCACTTCTTTTAAAAAGCGACAAAACTTATATTTCAGCTAACCACATATATTTTTGACAATTCAAAGCAGAGTTCCTTCCAAACTTGTGATTGAAATCATTTTAGTTATCATCGAATCGGACATAAACAAAACAAGATCTAAAAATACTGTATAAAGAAAGTATTAAATTTTTTAGTAAAAATTTCAAGTCTAAAAAAGCTTGTAGTGATAAGTAGAGCTTGCAACCAGTCGCGTAGGCAGAGGGGGGTTTTGAAGTTCAAACACCTCCCGAAATTCAACTGAAATTATTAATTGTTTCTTGTAAAAATAGAAAAAAGTTGTGATAATGAATAATGTGCATACATATACAAATTCGAAAAAAAAGCACGAAAAAAATGAATATTACAGAAATAAAAAGAAATCATCAAAAATACTCAAGAATAAAAATAATTCTAGTTTTACATAAAATTATTCTTGAACAAAATTGTAACTATAAATGTTTGGTTAGAATAATGTATAAAAAATAAATTTGAGCAAGTATTTCAACTCAGTAATGAATAAAAAGAAGAAAAAGAATTGCTAAATGAAATTTCAAAAAATGTAAAAAACCTTGAACCCTAGAACATCGAATCCTGAAAATCTACAGAGAAATTGAAACAAATTTCAGAACATTTCTCGAATTATACAAATAAAAAAAAAATACTAAAAATTATCAAAGCAATGTAATTCTATTAAAACTATTTTATGAAAAATCTGAACGAATACTTCAAATTTACAAACTTCGAGTTCTAAAGCATCAAATTCTGAAAATTAAATAGAAATCTATAAAAATTAAAAATTCTATTTATTCATAAAAATACCTAACCACAAAAAAACTTATAAAATACTAAAAATATATCGAAACTTGAATTGTAGAACATCGAATTCTAGAAATCTATCAAGTGATGTAAAAAAATTCAAGAAATATAGGTATTAAAATATTGCAAAATTCTTCAATATTTCATATAATATATAAAATATTGAAGAATTTTGCAGTATTTTTATTTTAAATATATTTTTCGTTATTATTATTTATTAGTTAAATATATTATATTTAACCGAAATTGCGATTAACATTATAAATCTATCGATATTGAAAAACTCTATTGATTTTAAGCTCTTGAATTTATGAAACTTTCAATTTTAGAGTGCATAACTCTATAAATTTATACAGAAAACCGTATATAAATACTCAAAAAATTTTGAATTGTATAAACACAAAGTAATAATAATAATACTGAAAATCTGTATAAAAAAGGTACTGTTTTCTGAAGAATTGATTAATATAATTATAATCGTTGACGTTTTCAATACTATAGTATTAAATTCAATGAATCCATTGAGTGATCTATATAAATAATATAAATTTATAAAAATTCTAGGAAATACGAAAATTCTAGAAATTTACGGAATCATCCCTACTATGTACTTGTAATTTTATCCAAAGTCTAAAAAAATAGTTAAAATTCTTATAAACATTATTCCTAGTGCATTGAATTCTAGAAACCAGTTTAGAAATCTGTTTTACAATATTACTTCAAGAATTATTATGACAGACATAAAAGTTATTATTGAAAAAAACATATAAAAATAAAAATAGAATTCCATTAAAATAAATAAAAAGTGCGACTTTGGACTCCAAAAGATATGTAAATTCAAAATCACGAGGGAAATTTTTTTTTCGAAAAACCCCTCCCGAAAATTTTTCCTGCCTACGCCTCTGCTTGCAACAATTTAAATTCTACGTTTTGTGTTATTTCCCTTACACAATAGTATGAATTCTCGATTTCCGGTAATAAATTTTACCGTATCATTGTGAAATGTAGTTCGAATCATGCCAAACTAATTTTTAGCAATCCATTTCTCGTCACGATTGGACGTGACCGAGCGTCAGGTTCATCGATCAGCGATATTCGGGCCAATTCGGTTTTCTTTTGTCCCGCAAAAACCTTTTCGTGCTTCCGTAAAACGGAGCATTTTTTTTCCTTCCGGTGCATCGTGGGGAGCGCTCATTTCTAGGTTGCGTAAAACGGTTAAAGCTAGGTGTACGTGATTCGGATGTGAACACGGATTATAACTTCTTGAATTCGAACAGATGTGAAGCGAGTTTTTCGGAAAATACGTATAATAGTTTGTGAATGATTCAATTTGTATACGCGTCTGCATGCAATAAATAGGGGAAGGTTTATGGCATGTGTCTGTATATTTTGGGTTGATAATAAATTATGCAAGAGCTGAATTTCACTCAGATATTTACTGTAAAATGTTGTTTAATTGAGTAGATTAGATAATAACGTATAAATTATTATGAATTATCAATGATAATAGTAATTGAATCAGTTATTATTTATTTTTGAAGATTATCACGAAATTTGTTGTTAATTTCTCAAAACACTGAACCCAGTGTTCTCATCAGGATTAGATACAAATAGTAATATTGTAAAAATGTAATTGTTATAGTTCGGTCGCAATTATGTAATAATCTTGAAAAACTGATGTTCTTTCAACTTCTGAACATTTGCGGAATAGATATTCGAAAAAAATGTTGGAGTCACGTGTGAGAAGACACATAATTCGCGGAACTCCGTTGAATTTTCTCGACATATCACGTAGAGAAAGAAAGTCGCGCAAAGCGTGAAGCATCGGAAACGGTAATGGTTTGCGAGATGATGCGAGCGCGTTTTATACTGCTACTTCAGCCAGATGTGCTCGTAAGCACTGATGGCAATGATTTTCGCGATAATGGACAAGTCCACCGGACGGAACTACGACTTTTTATCTAGACATTAGGAAAAATTCCGGGGCCAATGTTTTGTTACCAATATGATTATTTATAAATGTGTCGATGAGGATATTCAAACATATTTTTAAATTAATAGTGAATTATTAAATCATTATATTGTTTATTCAATTGATGGATGTAGCATCCGTAGCTGCATATCTGACATCCATAGATTTAATTTTTTAAATTCAGGCGACTTTTTGGAAAATTTTAGTTTTCAACCATTATTTTAGAGAGTAATGCCTGTTTTGAGATCGTTTTAAAAATTTTAGAAAGTTTTCCAAAAGTATTACAGATGACATTAATCTGATAGCAAATGATTGACACCTTTTTTGGTCATTCATGTCTGCAACAAGATGTATCAATCATTGATACATCTTTGCATATTCCGATTGTAGGGATTTTATTTGCTGATCTACAATTTATCATTCATTGCCCAATCAAAGTCAAATCGTGCATCAGCCAAAAATCAGAAAGTAACGTACAGCTCTATGCCGATGCATCTTTGAGTGTTAATGAAACTAACGTCGGTTAATTTCTGAGTGGGCCTTGAATGATCATTTTTGGAGCCATCAAAGACGTTGCTCTGTTTAATCCATGAAGGTGTCATCAATGCATCATGAACTTTCTTTCAAATTGCGAAACGATGTCGACATGAATGCTCTTTTAACAATACTCAATTATTGCACATTCACTTTATGCAGAATTTATATAGCTGAGTTATCAGAGGCGTGGACAGAAAAAATTTTTCGGGGGGGGGGGTTTCGAAAAAATGTATACATATTTCCTTCAGAATTTTATAACTTTGAATCCTTAATGATCTAGTTACGAGAGTACGATTTTCCAATTTTTTTAAGTCAAGAGTTGCGTATTTTTGCATGTTCGTATAATACATTTTTTATTATTTTAAAGTTTCTGAGTTTGAGAATTTTGTTCTTATAATTACAGTGTTTTCGCATAAGTTATTGGATTTTCTAATTTTATTCATGATTTCTATACATCAGCTTTCCAGAATTCGATGCCCTAGGAATCAAAGTTTTATAACATGAATATTTTCAAAGATTTTTTAAAAATTATACCTGAACAGATTTCAAGTATTTGATACCATAGTATTGGAAATTTTTTATTGGCTATATTATTTATCATTTAATAATAATTATTTGATACTTATTATTTTTATGTATATTTACTATATTTATTGCTTTAAAAATGTTTGGCTTTATATATTTCATATAGTCAAACATTCATGATTATAATTTCATTTCAGAAAAAATTCTTCTCAAGTTAGAATGATTGTTATTTTGAGGAAAAAAAACTAAAAATTCTGGACTTAATTCGAATTTCACTTATTTTTTGATTTAGTATTGTTATTTTCATGCATTATTTTTTTTCTCATCATCACTTTCGTCTAATTTTCGTGAACTACTATTGTTGAGACAATTTTCTTCATATAGTTTATGAGTATGAAAAGATTTCTGGTATTTGTTGCATTTTTTTAGTATTTACGAAAATCAAAAGGCTTTTTTAGTATTTTTCTAGACTTCTAGTATTTTCATAAATTTTTATATATCAATTCTTAAAACTTAATGCTGTAGAATCCAAATATCGATAGATTTTTGATCATTTCGAAAATTTCGGGGATAATTTTATAGGTCTACGTTTGTTTCAAGTATTTTATGTATCCCTTTAATTTCCTTGTTTTTCCAGTATTTATGAAATTTTTTATAGTTTTGCAGTATTTTCATACATTGATGCCATTTGTGCAGATTTTTCAAAAACGCAATTTTTTTCATACAATTCAATAACTTTCAGTATTTTTCAAAAATTGTATTAATCGGAAGATTTTCTGGTATTTTTATGAATTTCTCTCTAAATTGTTTACAACTTCATTTCCAAATTTGAATGTTTTTAGATATTTAGAATTTTTATTTTCAGAAAAAAGTCTTTCAAGTTAGAATAATTGTTATTTTGAGTTAGAAAAACTAAAAATTGTGAACTTACTTCGAATTTTACTCATATAATGATTTACTATTGTTATTTTTATGCATTAGTTTTTTTCATCCTCACTTTTGTCTATTTTTCGTGAAATAATAATAAATTCATCTCGAATTTCAGGAGGGGTTTGAACCCCCAAAACCCTTTCTCTGCCTACGCGCCTGTGAGCTATAAATAGGTTTCGTCTAATATTTTTCGGTGTCGTATGAAAGCGCCAAAATTGCATATTTTTATCCAAAAAGCGCCAAAAATATCTACCGCCCAAAAGCGCTAATTATTTATCTCGGAAAATGACAAGTATAAGCACCACTGTAGAAACTGTGCTCTTATCTGTTTTTCCTGTGAAAGTATCGTTTAGAAACATAGAATTTGAAAACAAAAGTAGTTGAACTTTAAAAATTTTCGTACACGAAAATATCAAAACAAACACTCTATTGCTGTATTATTATTTTCCTCCGTTTACAAAATCGCGGATATACCGAAACTTGTAACCTTCTATGAGGATACAATCAACTCCCTTATTTGTTTTTATATGAATAAACTCCATTATATCGCTATGTGCGTACAAACGTCCACGGCACGTCCAAAAATGATGCATTAGGTACTCGTCAGTTCTCAAGTAGATAGTCACATAAACACTCTCGTTTTTGGGTTCTTTTCAAAAACGCCAAAATTGGGTATTTTGGTGCTTTTGGGATACAGCCATATTTTTTTGCCAAAAAGCTCGAGTTGATGTATCAATGATTCTACAATGACTGACAGGTAGAAGGAAAGAAGAAAGAAATCGTGCTGGAACTTCGGTCAATCATGACGCAGCATTGAATGTGCAAAGATATCCACAACAGTGCTGTCTAAGTAGGGAATACTTTTTCGGAGATTAATAGGATTATGATATCCTAACCTAGGTTACCTCACCTTTTTGTTTTTCTGGTTCGTGCTCGACAATAAGCGCTGGAACAGCGGTGACCATTTGGTAGTCCGAGTCCACGTGGGCGCCAGGCGATTCTTTGGGCCCGAGTATCACATTGTAGGAAGCGTCGCCAGGACAGCTCTTTCGCGTGCATTTGGCGCGCGACGCTCTTATCAACGCCGCATTCAGCGCGTGAAGTTGCCCGTCCGAGCTCTTCCTGTACAGCGATGCCGACGGTGAGTCCGTTGTCGCGGCACGTGGAACCAGATCATTCTCCTCTTCAGCGTTCTGCTTTCTGATTTTCGACAGTCTCTTGAACATCTTTGATCTGAAACGCAAACATTCGTGCTCTCATCATCAAAACTGTTACTTTCATTTTCATACGCAGTTATTTCCTATTGCGTCTTATTTATTCACTCTTTATCTTGCATTCTGCATAAAGTTAGGAAATAACTCTTTGAGGTTTTCATATTTTTGCTATTTTTTACAAAAAAAGTCAGAAACAAATCCAGAGTGCTAGTTTCGTCACGCTCGATAACTTGAAAGATTGCGGTGCCTTCGGACTAGAAGATGGCACTAAATTTTCCTTTGAAGAAGCACTAGGTTTAATAATGGTGGAACGTAGGAATGTTAGTTCAAGCGATTCATCTATTATTGCCCGGAAAACATTTTTCGAACGTACAAGGCCGATAAGTGTCATTTTGACTCCGTAGACCGTGAAAAAGCGTGTTGCGACAATACGGGTCTTGATCTTGGAAAAATGATACCAATCGCGTTGAAAAAAAAGCATTTTCGTGTCAAATGTTGGAATAGACTGATAATAATAATAATTAATGTCTTGCAAAAATTTTTTTTTGCTACCATAAATATAGCTCGCCTAAAATCTAACTATTCAAAAGATGATTCCGACAACCATACCGTTTTTTCCCTGCGCGTTAGTGGGTTATGAGTAATTTAGCACGCCTAAAATCTATGCTTTTCTGCATTCATAAATCCGCGGTCGCGAAGATGAAAATTATGGCGGTTCCGCGAGGCGCAATTTATGTGGCAGGAGAAAAATCGCGGAGCGTGACAGGTGGTTCCCGCGCGAACAAACGACTTTTGCCGATTATCTCGGGCTCTCGAGTTGTTGGTTTCGCGCCGCAGGAGGGACGTTTAATTGGGGGGTGCGAGCTGGGGCTTTTTTTTCGCGAGTCCGGACGATCGATTGATCCGGGGCGCGTTTGCAGGTCGATCGGGCCAGGGGTCACCTTTTTCACGAGAAGGCTCTGGGAACGATACCGAAACCTTGATTCTTAAACTCTCTTTGTTGTGAATCACGGATGCGCCGTTTAGTTGGGAGGGTATCTATTATACATACATTTTTTGTGCATTGTTAACATTGTGCATATTATAATTGTTTACATTCATTAAATGATAATTTGTACTTAATTATAAAAAAAAAAAATTCAAAAATACTCTAAATAATACCAATGCTTGCTCATGTTGCTGAATTGTACCCCTAGTGATTTTGATTTTTATACATAAATCGTTATATAACAAAAAATCGTTATTCATCGTGGAATTCTCATCAAATATTCATTCTCAATCAAAAAAAGTAAGTATTATATCTCTGACGAACGCTATTTTTCATAGTGACATGTGAAGACTAAAAAAATCTGGAATCGATTTCTATTAAACTGTAATCTTACTGAGTTTCACAAGTAATAAGCGTTTTAGAATATGTGACGCACCATAAGAAAAAGCAACTTATATCAAATTACAGAATCTCTCCGAGACAGTATTTCAGGTTTCTCTGCGAAACCGGTATGAGTGTCATAACCATGTAAAACGTAACGTAAATACATAATAAAGTATACTACAGAGAATATAACTATTTCATAGATAGGAGATGTAAAAATGTTTCTTCGAACTTGGAACAATTTTTTCGTGGTGTATTTAAACTTTTGAACAAAATACTGAGAAAAAATCTTGCACTTTTGGCCAGATATATTGCAAAAAATACAATATTATTTCAGAACTTACAATAATTATTTTACTTATTACATTACTGTATAAATTACAATATGTATGACAGTTTTTACTCGACGGTTTTGGAAATTTTAGAATTTACACATGCAAATCGTAATACACGAATCGTAATTTTTACTTTACTACTCTAAAAAATCTAATATCTGTGTATAGTGAAACATGTAATATATTATTTTAACTTTTATAACTTGTTTTTGAGCATATAAAATATGATATTTCATGTGTAAAGAGAAAATATTGTACATGTAAAAATACGTATTGCCATAAAATACTCATAATCCATAATTCAGAAATTTCGCTGAATTTTTTAAATTAAACATATAATTGACTGACTTCCATAAATGTTTCAAGTAGAAATAAGAATTTGAACAACAATTTTCTAAAAAAGTGAGGTTACTCCAAAATTTACAGCGAAATTGAAAATCATGAATTCTGAAAAAAAATTGATTTTCAGGCAAAAATGAAAAATGTTTCTATTTTACAACTAATTTCCATGTTTATTTACGAAATTAAAGAGAAATCGGCGAAACCAATGAAATTTAGATATTCATTTAAATTTCTTTTTAAATTTTGTAATTTCAGGAAATTTCTTTAGCTTGCGTATGATTTACGATAGTAAAGTGCATACATTTCAAAAAAAATACGAGTTATTTGAATTTTCATAGAAATTTCATATTTTTCTATGAAAATTCTATGAAATTTCTATGACAGTGACTTTGCTTGTAAAATGATGCAATTTGAAAATTTTCGGCTTAAAAATTTTTTACACATTTTTTCTTTACGCTAATAATGATTCAGCAATGCTTGACAAAATATTCACAGTCTACAATTCAGAAATTTCGTAGAATTTTCAACATTTAAAAAAACATTGAGTGGCTTTCATAAATTTTTCAATTAAATATACAAATTTAAACAACATTTTCTTACGAAATTGAGGTTACTCCAAAATTTACAGCAAAATTGAAAATCATGAATCCTTGAAAAAAATCGATTTTCAGCCAAAAATGTAAAAAAATATTTGTATTTTTAAACTAATTTCCCTATTTATTCACGAAATTAAAATGAAATCGATGAAACCAACGAAATTTCTATACTTACATAAATTTCTTTTTGAATTTTACAATTAGAAAATTCCTTTTGCTTGCATGTAATTAAATACTAAAATCAATTAATTACGTTGCTATTCATATAATATTGCAGTTTTCAATAAATTGGGCGTGTTTCTTTACCAACTGAATTTTTTTTTGTCAGTAACAGTATATTTTGATTCACTTTTTGATTTTCTCTTCATGAAACAAAAAAAAACGTTACACTTGTTTGATTATATTACACAGTTAATAAATTGTCAATGTTTGTATATCAAAAAGAAGCGCCACTTGGTAATTTAAAGCTGAGATTAAAATAAAATACATAGTCCTCATGCAGTCCTCCCGTTATAGAAAAATTGCAATCATAAGATAAGTGAATAAGTTTTCACACAAAGTAGTAAAATCACAATAGATTTTTCTAACAGGTTAACCCAAACTCTCCAAAATTTGATGAATTCGATTTTTGACGATTTTAACAATTCAAATTTCATAATGTTAATTTCCAGAAAGTTTTAGCTGAAGTATTTTTCGCCTCGAAACAGGGGAAATTCATATTGTACCCAAAATGACAATAGATTTCCGTACAAACCCCTCGCATACCTTGCGTTTCATGCCTCTTTTTATTCGACAAGAATCATTTGTAACTTTCGGAAATTTGGGCGAAAATGACGGGGCTAAAACGCGAAGGTGATGATGCGATTCGGGAATAAAAGGGACCGGCAAATTATAGCGGATCCGAAACTAAAGGGCGAGAGGAGAAAAAGGTTTTTTAGGGCTCTGGGCATTTTCACCAAGGCCGTGCGCGACAAAACATCTCGAGTAACACGCCGCGATAACGATCGCGCGATTATTTTCGAAACGACGCCGACCTCCCGTGCAAACCGCAATCAGCATTTGCGGTTCGGGAGCGAAGGCCGCTCGCGGAAAGTAACCTAAAACGTTTTTCATTTTTCAACAAACAAAAGAAATCTAACTCCATTTATTTCATTTTGTGCTATGTTCAAAGAAAAAAAATAATAAAATGACCATCGAGAACGACAATGTCAGTTAATGAACTTATCACTAATTCAATCATGTATACCAGGCGCGTAGGCAGAGAGGTTTTGTCGTTTTATCAAACGTTGCTGAATCATTATTAGCTTAAAGAAAAAATGTGTAAAAAAATTATAAGTTGAAAATTTTCGAAATACATCTTTTTCCTAGGAAAATCACTGTCATAGAAATTTTCATAGAACTTTCCTAGAAAAATATGAAATCTCTATGAAAATCCAAATGACTCGTATTTTTTTTAAATGTATGCAAAATCACACGCAAGCAAAAGAAATATTCTGAAATTACAAGATTCAACAAGAAATTTGAATAAATATATCAATTTTTGTCGTCTCACCAATCTCTTTAATTTTGTGAAATATGAAAATAAGGAAATTAGTTGTAAGATCAATTATTTTTCATTTCTGACTGAAAACGCATTTTTATCAATAATTCATGATTTTCAATTTCGCTGTAAATTTTGGAGTTATCTCACTTTTGTAGAAAAACGTTAAAATTCTTATTTCTAATTGAAAAATTTATGAAAGTCAGTCAATGTTTTTATAAATGTTAAAAATTCTACGAAATTTCTGAATTATGAACAGTGAATATTTTATCAAGCATTTTTAAATCATTATTAGCGTAAAGAAAAAATGTGTAAGAAACTTTCAAGTCGAAAATTTTCAAATCGCATTATTTTCCTGGTAAAGTAATCGAAAAAGAAATTTCTATTAAAATCAAAATAACTCGTATATAGTTTTATAAAACGTGTATGCAATTTACTAAGGAAAATCTTTAATTTCGTGTATAAATAGAGATATTAGTTTTAAAATACAAACATTTTTCGTTTTTGGTTGAAAATCGATTATTTTGAAGGATCACCGATATTCAATTTCGCTATAAATTTTCAAGTAACCTCACTTTTATAGGAAAATGTTGTTGAAATTCTTATTTCTAATTAAAAAATTTATAGAATTCTTTTAAAATTGTTTTAAAATTGTTTTAAAATTGTTTTAAAACTTTTGAAATTGCATGATTTTCTAGTAAAGTCACCGTCATAGAAATTTCGTAAAACTTTCATAGAAAAATATGAAATTTCTATGAAAATCCAAATGAGTCGTATTTTTTTGAAATGTATGCGAAATCACACAAGCAAAAGAAATTTTCTGAAATTACAAAATTCAACAAGAAATTCGAATAAATAAATAAACTTCTTTAGTCTCACCGATTTATCTTTAATTTCGTGAATAAATAGGGAAATTAGTTTGAAACTACAAATATTTTTCATTTATGGCTGAAAATCGATATTTTTCAAGAATTCATGATTTTCAATTTCGCTGTCAATTTTGGAGTAACCTCGCTTTTTTAGAAAAATGTTGTTAAAATTCTTATTTTTAATTAAAAAATTAATGGAAGTCAGAGTCATTTTTTTTCAAAATTTTCAAAATTGTACGAAATTTCTGAATTATGGATTGTGAATATTTTATCATAAATTGCTGGATCATTGATAGCGTGAAGAAAAAATGTGTACAAAATTTGAAGCCGAAACTTTTCAAATTACATCTTTTTCTAGTAAAGTCACCGTTACAGAAATTCCATAGAACTTTCATAGAAAAATATGACATTTTTATGAAAATTTAAATAATTCCTATTTTCTTGAAATGTATGCAATTTACTATGTATAGTGAATCACACACAAGCAAAAGAAATTTTCTGAAATTACAAAATTCAAAAAGAAATTTGAATAAATATATAAATTTCTTTGATCTCACAGATTTCTCTATAATTTCGTGAATAAATATGGATAGTAGTTTTACAATACAAATTTTTTTCATTTTTGGCTGAAAATCGATTTTTCTCAAGAATTCATGATTTTCAATTTCGCTGTAAATTTTGGGGTAACCTCACTTTTGAAGCAAAATGTTGTTACGATTCTTATTTCTAATAAAAAAATCTATGGAAGTCAGTAAATTTTTTTCAAAATGTTCAAAATTCTACGAAATTTCTGAATTATAGATTATGAATATTTCATCAAGCATTGATGAATCATCATCAGCGTAAAGAAAAAATGTGTAAAAATTTTCAAACCGAAAATTTTCAAATTGCATCATTTTCCAAGTAAAATCACTATCATAGAAATTTCTACGAAAATCCAAATAACTCATAGCTCAATAAAACTTATGCAATTTACATATAAATACTTACCGTTTTCGTATTTTCGAATTCCACAAATCAGAAATTATTATTTTTGAATTCTTTTATCTCCGAAAGTTTTAACTATTTTTCCGTGACATTGCTTAAAAAATTTGCCATGCCCCAATTCATCCTTATGAATAATTTATTTTCCTTTCAGTTTTTGATGAAAGAAAGGATAGAGGAAGAGTTAAAGTTTTGTCTTTTATATTTTTAATTTTCTGTACTTTACTATTGAGAACGCGTCACCTGTCACTAAATTGTCAATAATAAGCACCACCGCGGATTCATGTTAATTTGGAATTATTATTGTGGTTCGCCGTAGAACGAGCACCGTAATGGGACAACGGAAAAAAATTAATGGAAATCATCTACGTCAGGTTCATTTTGGTTTATCACTTTGTCACGATCGAGATTGAGCATTCTTCGGATTACACGGATTCCAGAAAAGTTTTGAACATTTATTGAAATTTGTCAGTCGTTAATTGTAAGAATTTACAGTTATTTGAAGAGAGATTTACAAAAATAGTTTTTTGTTACTTTTTTAAAGTTTTTTAAATGACGACTAAAGATCTATCAAGAATTGACTACATAATGAATTTTGAAAAATTTAATTAGCTGAACAAATATTCGAAAAATTTGAAAAGTTTTTAGTAGTTTGTATTCTGTTAGAGTTTTCGAAAACTTGGAAAAATTAAAAAACCAAAGAAATTTCTAAGATTGTTGGCTATATTATAACATCCGAAAAATTTGTAGAATTTTCGAAAACGTTCATGAAACATTCTCACGTGGTAATTTTTGACTATATTATATATCCCGAATTTTCTAGATCATCATCCTCACATTTTGTGCCCCCTCCCCCTAGATGTACAATCTACTATTCACTCGAATAATGTAAATCAGCAAAGAGAATCATATATAATAATGAAGTTCCATATCTTCATACGTAGCTCAAAAAATTTAAGAAAAAGTAAAACACACAAAATTCAACATTTTTAAAGAACCATCGTAAAAGAAACACTTAAAAATTTTCACCTTGTACATATCTATTTGTTCTGAATTTGTGGAACGTTCGAAATCCTCGAAATGTGTCTTTACATAAATTCGACTTTTCTTACTAAGGAGCCACAAATCGTCCTTTAATGCCGATCATTAATTACATGCACTCTCGACATGAACGTACAGTATGCACTAACAAGCATGTCGTAGCGCGCGAAAGTCTCAAGGACCCCAGATCGTTTATTCATAGACCCAAAGAAATTTTCTTTCTATCTCTCTCACTCTTTCTCTTTTTAAACAAATTACAACGAGAATTCTAACGGTCAAAGTACTTTCTCGATCGCGACTAGACCAGCTTTCATTTTCAAAAGTAGAGCAGACAACAATACTGTTTTCTCGAGTCGAGTCCAAATTTGTCGTTTTCCATGTTTTTGATTTCCTTTTTTCGCGACACAATTATAAATAAACTATGATAATTGAGTCATTACAGAAAATCCCTGCAGGCAGCAATTACGATCTTCTTCACGATCGACCAGTCTTCTGGTATCTCACATATCTCCATCGATCGATTTCGAAATTCATCCACTAATGGAACATTTTTTTCGCACTCACCTAAAGTCATTCGTTTCCCTTTTGGAAACACGATTAATCACAGGCATGATTGCATAACAAATGCACCTGTTACTCCAATAAATTGCATAATTCCAATTATTTATGTGCCAGAACTTCATATAGTATACTTTCACTTTCAACCGCGTTAAAGAAAAAACGGGGCGAAGGTTATAATCCCTGAATGAAGTCACAATCGATAATTGTATCAGTCGCAGTTGCATCAAGACGTAAATCTTTATTTTTCGAGACAGGATTTACGAAATTTGAATGTTGAGGTATGTTAGTTGGAGTGAACGAGTCTATTTGAATCGCGGCCGATTGATTTTTTCGTCCTCGGTGCTTCAAGGCGAACAAGCCACTTTTCCCCTACACGACAAAACCATTTCTTGGATGTTTTTTAGGTACGTTGACCCTCGAATGAGGTTTTGCAGTCTTGTTGGTTTCCGGTCGAAATGATTTCGCTGAATCAAAAGGCTGAAGCATGAGGTTTTCGCATTCGTGGGGAGAGTATTTTCATTCCTCAGTGCGTACGAAACAATGTATTGACATTAGGGATGTGAAAAATGTCAGTAATTTCTAATATTTATCAGTAAGGAGAAATATCAATAAGTATCAGTAAGGTTTTGGTGTTACTGATAAAGATATTTCTAGATACAAATATTTAATTTTGGGATCTTGTTGTGTGGGTATATTTACTGAGAAAATAAGTTTCAAATCACTATATTTACATGAGAATGATTTTTTAATCGCTTTGTTTTCACCTCAATGTCAATGTTAGACAATTTATATCGTTTGTTTGATCCTAGTAAAAAATGTTCTTTTTATTCTAATTCAACTTTTTTTCATAACTTTTAAATGAAGAAAAATTCAATCACACATTTTTTTTATGTATAAAAATTACAAAATGAATATTTATATAATTTTTATACAAAGTTGAAGAAAAATTATTTCAGTGACCTGACATGACATTTTTTTCTAAAAAAATCAGTGGAAAATATTACTTTTCTTCTCATTAAATTATTTTTTAACTTAATGTTACTTTATTATTATTCCGTTTTTTTTTACTTAACTGTGCCTTTATTCCCGATGTGCACTTCAAAATCAAAAAATATTCGACCACATAATTATTTTTGTAAAGTAAAAATGACAAAAATATTCTTATAATTTTTTTCACACAAGGCATAGGTATACATAAAAATTCATATAATAATAAATCAATCATATTTGTAATGTACGAAAATAAAAATAAATAATGGAAACTATCGAAAATTCTATTAATTAAAATAAAATTCGTATGACTCAATAGGGTTTTAAAAGTTCTATATTACTTTTCGAATTTTTCAGACTGTTATTCAAAACTGAAAATATACGTATTATCATGCATATTTCGGAAAAGTAGAATAATGAACGCAATCTAAAAAATTTTTAACATCTTCTTGATTTCGAAAATATTTTGAAATTTTTCAAAACTGTTGACAATCCCCGAGGTTTCAATGTTTTCTGATTTTACAAAATTATTGGAATTTAAAAAATCACACTTACCATCGAAGACTTTAAGAGTATTATTATAACGCTTATCAAAATTATATTTAATCCCAAATTTTGTATTACTTTTCTAGTTTTTTAGATTTTCATAAAAAAATGGAGAAACATAACTATGCATATTTTAAAGAAATATGATGAATACAATCTACGAAGTTTATAAAAATTTTCGGAAATTCCAGAAATTTTCCGGATTTTCAATAATTATTATCAACCATATATAAAATTTTTCATGTTTTATTTTCTTCGAAATTTTGAAAATTTTGAGCATAATACAAACAATTTGAAACATTTCATATTTCGCGATCATTTGTTCAACAAATCAAACTTTTATGTTATTTTTTCATACATTTCGAGTTTTTCGAACTCATTTTAAAAATCAAAAAATTTCATGCACACTTCTAAAAAATATGATGAACAAAATATACAAAGTTTCTTAACAACTACGAAATTTTACAGAATTTTTAAATTTTCAGGAAATATTGACAATCTTTCAAATTTTTAGTGTTTTTCAATCTTTTCAAACATTTTGAATTTTGAACAAAGACAAGCAAATTCGAAAAATAAAAATTTTCCCAATATATCTGATTCATTGAGATTCTTAGAATGTTTTTTCTATTTCCAAAATTTCCAGATTTCCATTGAAAAATAGAAAATCATCATCCTGCATATTTCAAAGAAATATGAAAATGAACACAATCTACAGAATTTTCAAATATTTTCTAAAATTCTATAAATTTTATAAATTTATTAACAAACTTATTGTGTTTTTATTGAAAAATATTTTTTTAATTTAAACCAAGATACAAACTATACAAAACTTGCCGAATTTAAAAATAAATTTCTCAAAATTTCCGTAACTTATTTATTAATTTTCAATTTTTGCTAGTTTTTTACTGAAAAATAGAAAAAAAGTAATATTGCATTTTTTTTTTTAAACGATAATGAAAATTATCTACGAAACTCCTGAACATTTCCTTTAATTTCACAAACATTTGAAATTTTTAAGTAATATTTACAACCGTGTATTTTTAAAAGTTTTTTACTTTCAACAAATTTTCTAATTAATTCGAAACATTAATGATTAAAACTTTTCAAAACAATGTGAACTATGTAAAAATGTAGGTATACATATCATAAAGAACTTTCACAATTAAAAAAAAAAATTTTTTACATTTTCAAATTAGGAAAAAAAATCATCAATAAATTTACTCAAAATTAGTTGTATAACTCAAGAAGAACTTCTCATTCAATAATCACTACTAACCTCACATAATTGATTATAACGATTTTAAGCTGTGATAAAAAAATCGATATTTATTTATAGAAAATAAAATAATACTATCGGACTCTGCCCATGGAACTTTCAATTAAAGATTTTCACGTTCCTTCAAATGTGACTTTATTTTCATATGATTTTGCCAATTAATTATTTTAAACAATATCAATCATCAAAAATATTTTCCATTCAGCAGCTGCCTGTACTTGAACAAATGCTTAAACTTTACGACCAAATTTTCAAAGTCAAAAAGTTCACAATAATTAGCCAATAAATAATGAGGAATTCGATTTTTTTTTGGACTTTTATTTATGCACGCGACTACTGTTGTAAAACACATCGCAACCGGCGGAACCAGTCTCGTTGCGATGTCAAAAATGCCTATTCCACGTTGAACAACGCTTTATATGGCCCTTGAAACTTTCCATCTGGCCGCGAAAGGCATCCATCACTTCGAGAGATGGAGCTGGGTTATAAGAATATCATAAATATTTCACGGTGATAACGTTCAAATATATCTATTTACATCTGAATGAAGCCTACGCGTAGGACACGTCTTCATTCAGGTTTCCACTTCAAGAGCCGTCATTTTTCAACCTTAGCAGAAACGTAAAAACGAGGCTTTTTGACACTTTTTAATCGGACAGAATTAATGGTCTATTACTCTATGGGTACATACAAAATTCCGAGGTCCTCAAATACAGCCAGAGAATGAAATTTTTCTGGTGGGTATATTGTAATTTTGAGTCTTAAATAACGGGTGAAGGAGGGGGGGGGGGGTATTTCTTCGAAATTTTCATCATAATCTTTTCCATTTTTTAATGTAAATCTGACAAATTTGAGGAATAACGAAATATGTATAATAAATTGTTGTTTTCTGTTAATATTTCCTCAAAAATAGACTACATAGACTCAGAAGTATATTCAGGAATCCACGTGTGACGTTCCAAGTTTTGGAATTTCCATTTTCAGTGCATTTACCTCGCTTTTTAACCAGTTTCGTGACTCCCGGAACAATTTAGCCTTGTTTGGCTCGAACAATTGACGAAGGAAATCAAGGGGACGCTCGTTTCGGCTCGCTCTGTGCATCAAGAGTTCAAACACCTCGAGCGTGGGCGTTCCTTAGTCATTCGTTAATTTCATTCTTACTTCATCTCGATGTATCTCGCTTTTTTTTCACGAAAAAAGAGATCACGTAATCTCCTCGCATTGCGATTTGCATAACACGAAATCATTTTTTTCCTGACGGACTAGCCAACTTTCGAATGCGAGAAACGCGCTTGCTATAAAATTGCGATACATCTTGATGAAGTGTTTTTGAAAAATGAAAAATTGGAATTTCGCTTGTTGTTTAATAGAGCCTTTAAGAACGTTTATTCTGTTTCACATGTTTTTCATTCTGATATAAATTATGATTCTCTTCAAAGGCGTAGACAGAAAAAAAATTTTTTTTTGGGGGGGAGGAGTTTTTCGAAATAATTTACATACATATTTCCTACAGGATTCAATACTATAGGAATCAAAATTATGTAACTTGAATATTTTTAAAGATTTTTGAGAAAATCATAGTACACAGATTTCAAGTATTTGATGATATATTAGTATGAAAAATTTCTTGTTAGCTGTATTATTCATTATTTATATTGCTTTAAAAATGTTTCGCTTTATATTGTATAATCAAAAATCCATGATTGTGTATAGTTTCATTTCAGAAAAAATTTTTCTCAAGTGAGATTAATTGTTATTTTGAGTTAGAAAAACTAAAAATTCTGGACGCAATTTGAATTTCACTAATTTTTTGATTCATTATTGTTATTTTTTAGAATTATTTCATACTTCAGGCGCTAAAATCGTGATTTTTACTGCCTGTGCGAAACGCCAAATCACGTTTTAGAGCCTTCAGCATGAAAAATTATGGTCGCACCTATGAGCAATCGTCGATTGAGGCTCAGACGATTTTACGGCTCGGCTTCGCCTCGCCTTAAAAATTTCGTCTTCGCCAAAATCGACTTCTTGCTCACAGGCACGAAAATAGCTATTTTTTATCATCATCACTTTCGTCTACTTTTCGAGAAATAATATTCTTTAGATAATTTTCTTGATATAGTTTTTGAGTATGAAAAGATTTCTAGTATTTCTCGCATTTTTTAAGTATTTTTTGAGATTTCAAGTATTTTCGTTTATTTTTATGGATATATCGATTCTTAAAATTCAATGCTCGAGAATGCAAATATCGATAAATTTTTGATTATTTTATAGATTTCAGAAATTAATTTGAAGAATTTTATGTATCCCTTAATTTTTTTATTTTTCAGTATTTATAAAATTTTTTATCGTTTTCTACTATTTTTAAACATAGCCATTTGTGCAGATTTTTCAAAAATGCAAATTCTATTCAATAATTTTTATTTTTTTCAGAAATTGTATGACTCGAAAGATTTTCTGGTATTATCATGAATTCCTGTCTGAATTTTTTACAACTTCACTTCCACATTTCAAAGTTTCTTAAGTTCTCAGAATTTTCGTAGATTCCAGTCTTTTTTCATTATAACTATTCGAAAAAAAAATTTCCCTACGTTTTCTTAAAGGAAATGTTTGGCTGTATATTATGTAATAATATAGTTTAAAAAAAAATTTCTTTCGAGTTAGAGTAATTGTTATTTTGAATTAGACAAACTAAAAATTCTGGAATTAATTTGAATTTCACTGATTTTTTGATTAATTATTGTTATTTTTATAAATTATTCTTTATCATCATCACTTTCGTCTATTTTTCGAGGAATAGTATTTTTAAAAAAATTTTCTTCGTGTAGTTTTGGAGTGTGAAAACATTTCTAGTATTTCTCGCATTTTTTAAGTATTTTTTGAGATTTCTAGTATTTTCATAGATTTTTATATATCGATTTTTAAAATTCGATGCTCTAGAATGCAAATATCGATAGATTTTTGATAATTTTATAGATTTCAGGGATAATTATATCTACATCAATTTTTAGAATTTTATGCATCGCTTTAATTTTCTTATTTTTTCGGTATTCATAAGAGTTTTTATCGTTTTCTAGTATTTTTATACATTGCCATTTGTGCAGATTATTCAAAAACGCAATTTCATAGAATTCAATAACTTTTATTATTTTTCAGAAATTATATGACTCGAAATATTTTCTAGTATTTTTATAAATTCTTGACTGAATTTTTTGCAACTTCACTTCAACATTTCAAAGTTTCTTAAGTTCTTAGAATTTTTGTAGATTTCGGTTTTTTTTCATTATAACTATACGAAAAAAAAATTTCCCTACGTTTTCTTAAAGGAAATGTTTGGCTGTATATTATGTAATAATATAGTTTAAAAAAAAATTTCTTTCGAGTTAAAATAATTGTTATTTTGAGTTAAAAAAACTAAAAATTCTACACCCAATTCGAATTGCAATGATTTTTTGATTAGTTATTGTTATTTTTATGAATTATTTTTTATCATCATCACGTTTGCAATTTTTCGAGAAATAATATTGTAAAGAAAATTTTCTTCATATAGTTTATGAGTACCTATAAAAAGATTTCTAGTATTTTTCGCATTTTTTAAGGGGGATCACCTGTGTGATATTCGATTCTTAACCCATTTTTCAATAATTTTTTTCTTTGTGACAAAAAAAGATTTTTCAACAAACTTTTTTTTCAAAAGTAAGATTTATTCAAGCTCTTTTTGTTTAATTTTTTTTTTTGCAGTTAACAATTTTTAACATGACGTAATGGTCCGTTGCTTCAACCTCCGAAAAATTCGGTGTGCATGATTTCTGCCTTCGTGGTGATCTAAAATAATGACATGTACACATTTTATGTTCACCTTTGTGTCCTCCAGGTATTGACCGAGGTGATTTTTGATATAT
>JAPYZL010133224.1:0-15526 GCA_030522825.1 Platygaster orseoliae
AATACATCTATTGACAAATTTTCATAATTCTGCGACGAAATTTAGGTAGTTGTTTCGCAATGTGAAAATGATCAAAATGTAATTGGTGCCCATCTCTGTCTTAGTTACAGGCCACACTTTGATACAATTAATTCCCATCTTTAAGCGATTATTGCGATGGGCTCGTTATTATAAAAAATTACGAAAAATTCGGATATTCATGTTATGAATGAAAATGAAGATTGGATTATTTTTCGATAACTGTGATTAATCAACAAATCATGGCAGATTTTAGATTTATGACTCTAAACAACTACATGATTATTTTCGATGCGTACATTCGTCCTGTCACTTTTTATAACACAGTAGCTGGGTTATGTTTTTTTTTAATCAGTGGTACTCAATTGATAGCTGATTTCTTTCGTCAGGTTAATATTCGAAAAAATGCTTTACTTTATTTTGCTTTTAATTCCTGAAATTGCAAAAGAAACGTTATTGCTGCTCGCCAATGAATAAATTATTGTTTTTTACGTATGAAAGTTTCTTGATTCGTAAAATTATCGACTCGATAAGTTATCAAATTTTAATGAAAATTATAAGTGAAATCGAAAGACAGATTTATGAAGAAAATTTTTTTAATGAGGTTTTTCTCTTAATATAACTTAATGAACGTTGTCACTCTTCGTATTATGTATTCAAAAGACTTTCAATTTGTAATTCAAAGACTTATTTCACCCATTGGTTTTGTCCGTTCGTTTTTATAATGATTTAAAAAGTGTAACGGAAGTGTTACGCTTCAGCGTTGCAAAAAGTTTGGCAGGGTATCAAGAATTTCAATACTAATGGAAAATTATAAGTTTTGAGTTTCGATGTTTCGGAGACAAAACGTTAAATAGCTCGAGTTGATAAAACGAGGATAAGAAATCATTTGTGTCAGTTGTCATAGTTGTAATACGCAATGAAGCCATAGAACAAGTGCATCCGATTTCTAAAATAATTCTTCGAAAACCTTCAACCTTTTTTACCAAAAAATGGGTAAGTCAAAACTGTGAAAAGAATGTTCATATTGTTGCTTTATTTCTCTATTTTTAAATATCTTATTTCTAAAATAGTTATTTTCGTAATCGGGAGCTAGAGCCAATTTTGGCGAAGCCGTACGTTTTTGCCCGAGCCGGAGGCGAGGGTCAAAATAGGCGTAGCCAAAATTGGCGATAGCTCACGATTGCGAACGTAATTTCTCATCACAATAGCATCAAAGTCACGTCAAAATGTCAGTTCTGAGGTTAGAGTGATGAAAATGAGTTTTTGATATGTTGTCAATAAAATTTTCTACCCGAAAAGTAAAAGCAAATCTGGAATCTACGCTGAATTTAAAAAATGTTTTGAAATTTTGTCAAGCTAAGTTGTAAAAACGGCCGATCAACGATTTGTTTCATCTTTCCTTTCTTTTTAGCAGATTACTCGACTAGGTATGTCTTACTTGCACCTGAAGGTTTAAATGGAAAAAACTTTATCGAGCTAATCTAGCGAAACTCTAAGACACGTGTATCTTAAAATTTAGTGTGGATTCGGTGTGGATTCCATTTTCATTATAATCTTTTCTTGATTATCAATTTTTATCTGAATTATGTCGCAGTGTACAAAAACAAAAACAATCGAGGTCATTTGTTTCGAGGAACTTGGAAGAAGAAACCGGTTTATGCTGATCCAAATTCACTGATATTGTGTTTGAAAAATACTTACTATGAAAAATTTCGTACTTTTATCAACACTTGCAGTAAATTTTTCTTTCAAAAAACAAAAGTTCTTATTTTCTTAGTCATTTATCACGAACTGAAGTATTTTATGATATAAGGATAAGTTTGTTTATAATATAATTGACGTGTGTTTTTCATGATGTTTTTGCGTCCTCGTTCGTACTTTTTTTTAGAAAAAACGCCAGTAAAATAATTTCTATGTCCGCGAAAAAGTTAGTAATTTGTCTATTTCATACATAAATGTTCAACTATTTGTGTATCTTCTACGTTTCATTATGTATCTGCAACATTGCGCTCGTATTGTACAAATTATGTTCAAATATATGATAATAAAAAAAACAATTGTACAATAATTTATCTTATGCTTCGATTCATAGAAGTATAGACGCTGCTATGAATTTGTCCTTCAAATACAAAAGTTAACAAACATTAAATCTTGAATGAAATACATAAATGGTAATAATAACCTTCAAATAAAAAAAAATAGATAATTTGAGAAATTCTCGCATAAATTAAAAATAATAAGTGCATCATGTTGAGAAAATTACTTTTCAAAAACTCAATATAATGAGTTACTTTAACTCTAGGTTAACTCATTAAAAAAAGTTATTCTATGTTTTAATATTGAATAAATTTAAATTTAACAAACAAGTAATTATTTACGATTTTTGTATGACTTTGACGAAAATTCATCAAAACAACTAAAATTCGCGATTTTAAAATATTATTAGGATTTTTCTAGTTAAGCATACAAAATTGATGATTAGTCTAGAACAAAAAACTGCAAAATTCGAGTTAACAATTAACGGAAATTTCAGAAAAACATACAAAAAGCTAACTATTCTTGCAACGATTCAAATCAATTTCGTTTATTAATTTCCACGATTATCAACGAGTTATGTAAACACACCTACTACAATTATTCCCAACAATTGCATCAAAGTACGTTTCCTATTACCCAGATGATATCGATTAGACATAGTGCTATGAGGGCAACCCAAATGCCACGACTTTTGGATCTTGCGTATCTCGCGAGTGGGCGATTACAAACGTTATAAAGGGATTAAAGTGCAGCACCGTAAAAAGGGTCGATAAATTTTTATCTCCTTCATGTACCTTATTTTATGAAGCTGCAAAACCAAGAAAAACTTTGTAAAACATCGTCAAGCTATAAACAATGTGTATATTTGACGTCGATGATCTACATTAGCACTTTTATTGCCTCTGGAAAAATCAATGTTTCGAGAACTTGGAGTGTATTCGAAAACTTGGACCAGTATTTTCTCGAATGAAGTTGTAACTTGGAATTACCGGGCGAAAAAAAGTCTGATTCAACGTTTCTGATGGCACTGCTTCGTAATAACGAGATTGCAACTGTAATAATGAAAATCGGTTCAGATGGAAAAGCATACACTCGACTTTTAAACAGGAACAAACTGTCTTTCTTTTAAAAAAATTATGTTGATTTATGATGTATGGACTTTTTGTATCTTTGCGTTTACAAATGTCAATCTTGTACGGAGAGAAATTTATGGTTACAGCAACCATTGATTTAGTAAAATATTAGCCTACCAAAGTTTTTGGTAGTGCAACCGAAACTTTAGGTATGATAACCAAATTTTATTGGTTATTGCAACTTAAGGATCAGTCATGAAAATTGAGCATAAGTTGCTACATATAACAGAAGCTGTGGTTATCATAACCAAAGTTTTAGTTGTAGTACTTCAAACTTTGGTGGGTCCATATTTTACTAAATTAATGGTTGTTGTAAATGTTATTTGTGAAATTGATTGAGAAAGTAGATAAAAAAACAGCATAAAAATTTATCTTGATCGGAAAAAGGTTCTGTTCGTTTCAATTCATCGGCAGATAACTTTTTAATGTCGGAGGAAAAAACGGCGATTCTGGTAAAAAAGGTTATACACACGAGAAACTGAGATTCAGCCCACGCACTGAACAACATTTATTTTCATCCACGAGATTGATTTTGTTTGATTCACCGCTTCTTTTTCTACGATTCCTTTTCTTTTTGTTGATACACAGATTCAGTATCACTTTAACTAATGTAACTTCCTTGACAGACACAATTATTGACTTGAATCACTTTCCGATTCTCTTTACTTTCGGAGATATTTCTGTTCTTGAGTTTCGTTTATAGCCATAGAATTGCCAGGAATTGTTTAAATTAAGTCTAAATTTTTATATGAATGCTTCGCAGTAAAATCTGGTGACAGTATGTGATTTTTCTTTATTTAATTATTTCGTGTACTTTCGTAACATTTTCTTACTCTTTGACATTGAGGAATTTCTAAATTTGATACAGTAGATGAGCTAAGCCGGTTATGGTCCAGAAGTCCCCAGAGCCAGAAGTGACTTAGCAAATGTACTGTAAAGGACTTCTTACTGTAAAGGATACTTCTTTAAAACGGTATTATATTAGAACATAAAAGGTTTAACATTGTAGAACTTCTTATCCATGCTCTCCAGGGCCAGAACCAGCTTAGCTCATCTACTCGATACTTCTTAAAAATGATACTATGGTAGTAGACTTGTTTTCACTTATTATATTCATTTGCAAAAAGTGTTTGATATTCAGTTTGTTTAGTTTTTAAGACAGTTGTAATTTTCAGACCTATGACAGATATTTTATATCTTACAGTGGTGTGGGAATTATATATAATCGTTGATATCTTACTTCTGTAATCGATAATAAATACACCTGAATAAATTCAAGACATTATGATTTTGTACATGGAAATCACTTCATTGACACACAGGAATAACGAATTCCAAACCGGTGCATAAAGTGCATCAATGAAATTGGAGTCCGAACAAGTTGTAGGAAAAAACAAGGTCGCTTATCACGCGATTCGCGAGGAAATAAGGGTGTCGAATAGTTGCAAAGAGCGTCGGATGGAGTGGATGCGTACACAAGGAGGAAATTCCGGGTTGAATTAGCACCGTAAAAGCCGGAGGCAAATTACAATATCTTGGACGAGGAGATGATAAAATGTTTAGCCATTGGATGAGGGTTGCGAGGGCGTGTGGGGTGGGTGGTGAGAGCGTAGGATGACGCTGGCGCCCAGACGAAGAGCGTCCGCAAATATATGGCATGGTCTCGCACACGCGTGGACACATATCCATAAGTGCGATCCGTTTCCGTCAAGCCCCGCACCAATCTGCCTGACCCGAGCCCTAAAGTGATCGACCATTTGTGCAAACGAACATAAATAATACGTTTAGAAGTAATCTGAGACGTTTAGTCATCTAGGCGCCTAATGAAAATTACTTAGTACGGAAAATCGAGGCTTTCAAAAGCTGAAACTCAGTCAAGAGGGTCATTGGGATAGTGACTCTGGGCTTCGAAGATTTCGAAAGGCTGAAGCCTAATTCTGGTTGCTTGGAATGGAAATTTGGGGTTTTTTCATAGACCTTTAAGTACATAGACTAGCTATTCACGAAATGTGATGGCAAATCATTGGAGATTGAACTCAGCCCTCGTTTAATATAGAATACTATTACTATATATACAACACCATACTATATATACTACGTATATATAGGTATACTACCAATGTGATGAAGACTGAGTCCAACTTCCAATCTTTTGCCAACCACTTTTGCTGGGGCAGATAGGAGAATGGCCAGTCCATGTACTCTAAGGTCTATGGGTTTTTTAGGAATTTTGTAAATCTTGATTCATGGGCCGACGTCAAACATCAGCCCTGTGTCACGACTATCTTTCCCATAGTAAAGCAGGGGTCCGAAAGTGAAGACAAAGTTGTAGGTAGCGCTGGGAGTCATTATTGCAAGTGATTTGTAATATTTAAAATTAAACGGTCGAAAAAATAGTGAATATTGATTTTGCTTTCTTGTTCAATTCAATAATCTACTTTTTAAAACATAAAAGATAAAAATCAAAACATGAAAGAGACAAAGATAATCAAAAAAATTAATAAAGTAGAACATTTGGGGAACATAGAAGAACTTTTTCGTAAATATTCAACTTCACCATTTATATTTGCATCAACTATATCAGAAATTTATAAAAGTGATTTAATGTCTTTTCCATACGACGAACACAAAGAAGGTGTGATTTTGTACATAAATTTTTATTATTTACCACTGCGTATGCGTCAGAATGCTAAAATTTTTTATTATAGTCAAAAAATGATAAGTCAGCACAAAAAAATTTCCGAACATTATGCAACGTAAGCAATGCGAATAAAGCAATATCTATTTTTTACATATTATGTGACGCGCCACGAAGAAAGGGACCTAAGAGGCATCTGACATAAGAGCTATTATCTGCTTATTTTCAATAAGAAAATGACTCTAACATAAAATGCCAACATAAAATGCCTCTTAGATCCCTTTCTTCGAAGCGCGTCACATATATTATTTCCAATATTATGTAAAAATGCAAAGTGCAATAAAATAAATTCATTACTATCGATTTTCTCATGTATTCTACACGGAGAAATCGTCGCACCGGAATGCGATGTTTTTCACGCGTCATTGACGCGTCAAACTCAAAATTTGACCTCTGAATCGATTCACGTTACCACCGCGCGTGATTCACGCTGCGCTCGTTCGTGAAGCACATCGCATTGCGACGTGAGAAACATCTCGATCATTCACACCGTGTTCCGATGTGTCTCACGCGTTGTCGCGATGTTTCGCACATCTCATACAGATATGAAGCGCATTTTTCGTTCTTTACTATACATGTATGAAATGTGAGAAACATCGCGACAACGCGTGAGACACATCGGAACGCGGTGTGAATGATCGAGATGTTTCTCCCGTCGCAATGCGATGTATTTCACGAGCGAGCGCAGCGTGAATCACGCGCGGTGGTAACGTGAATCGATTCAGAGGTCAAATTTTGAGTTTGACGCGTCAATGACTCGTGAAAAACATCGCATTCCGGTGCGACGATTTCTCCGTGTACTTGATTTGCTCTTTTTATTACTTTAAAAATTATGCTGATCAATAATTTTTCGTATAAAACTATATGACACGCTGATATCCAAAATGCAATGTGTCAAAGGTCTGAGGAAAAACGCATCGAAAAAAGTTGAGCGGAAAAATGCAACGAAATTGGCACTGAGGAAAAATGGAACGAGATTCTTTTAGAGGCAAATTCAATGGAATTTTTTTTTTTTGAGGAAAAGTGCAACTTGTATAAAATTCCAGAGGAAAGATTCAACAGTTCGTGTTTCATAACGAAATTGTATTAGATTAGGCACGAAATTCGGAAGGAAAATGTCATATAGGTTCCTGTTGGATTTTTGAGCTACGACCTTTTAAAAGGCTTGCAAGTAACAAAATTAGTTTGTCTAAAAAATTATTCAAACAATTTTTGCAAATTTGAAAGTTGGCATATTGCACACGCTTTTCACGGTTCTGGGGGTTGCTCATTTCGAATTCAATGTGCACATTGTTTAATTAATTTATTTCAACAATTTTTTTCAACAAATTATGCAAATTTGAAAACTGTCGTGCGGCACACGTTTTTCATAGTTCTTGAATTCGCGGATTTCACATTCAATATGCAAATCATTGAGTTCATTTGTTTAAACAATTTGTCGCAATAATTTATGAAAATTTGAAAGTTTCCATGTAGCATACGGCATACGCCTACCATGGTTTTCTGGGTCCCTGATTTCTTGGTTCAATTAATTTGCTTGAACAATTTGTTCACAAAATTTTTTATTCTTTAACTAAATTTATCTCTAACGATTTTGGCCAGATTTCTATTAACAGGAACCTAATAATTATGTTTTCATTATTGTAGAAAACATTGAATGAAATTTCATGAAATTTAATAGTAGAAATTTTCTACCATTTTTTTGTAACCAAATCCGGTTTATTCCAAAAATGAAAATCAATAATCCAATTACTTACAATTATAATGTCCTAAAGATTTACAATAATACATTTTCGAATAATCATTTCATCTACTAAATTTTGAAAGACACTCCAAGACGAAAACATGTATTTTTGGAAAACCCTTTGCAAAAATTTGTTTCTGCGTGGGCCCCTGTATGGGTGAAAAAATTGTGGGTCCCATCATCAAATTCCAGTTAATTGAAATAAATTTGCTCTGAATCTTGAAAGTAAAACCCTTTATCGACTATGTCAAATTTCACTTTTAAAACGAGGGCGATCATAATTACACCTGGAAATAGCAAAAATGAGTAACGAGGCGTGAGACGGTAATTGAGGTGGATAAACTCGGTATTCATTAACGTGAGATGTTTTTTTTTCGCGAATCGCTCTCAGCGGGAACACTCCAGCGTCTTAAATAATAAACGATCCTCTTTTCCTCTTCCGAGACTTTTTTCGTGCGGTTATTTTTGTTTACGCCAGCGATGGGAATAATTTCTCTGTCGCGCCGCAATTATCAGATGCGCTTCGATTATAACATTGATAACGTGAGCGCGGAAGAATGCGTTGGCGGTACGAGTTCGTGGAATGCCCAGCGAGGGATAAAAACCGCAAGATTTTTAATTGACTCGCGAAATCCGATTAATTGCTTTACCGTTAGCAAAACGCTGCGAATTGGGAGAACGAAAGTATTATCAAAAAACGAGCCATTCGAATTGTTTGCTGGATTTTTTTACTTTCGATCGCGACTTTTCGGGTTTTTCATGGGAAAATGTAGTGGGCGAGTTTTTTCGACGATTTTATTGGATTCAGCGAAATCAACGATGTTTAATTAATAAATGTATGAGTAAAAACCATTTTTTTCAAAATATGATAGATATTCCTAACTTGAAAAAAATGATCATCAAAAAAACAATATTCAAAAAATGTAATAAAACAATCACGTGAAAAAACGGCGTTTACAGATTTGACGGCCATTTTATGAATCACTTTTAAGTTGCACATTTCACATTTTTTACATGCATTGTTATGGTGATGAAAGTGACGAAATTGTGAATAATAAAAACTGAATAATTTGATCTTCTTGAGAATGATTTTCATAACACGATCATAATTTAATTTTTATAGGCACATAGTTCATTTGTAATGTTTGCTCGGTCGTTCTATGTAGAACGCTGGTAATTAATTTTTTTTTTTTTATGGAACCAAGTTGATATTTCGCGTATCTCGTTTGAGGAGCCGAACAATTAATTACAGGAGTTTCTGGATTGTTGCGGAAAAGTCGACTTTGAAATAGGTCAAGATATGAATTACAAGAAAAGATATATTGCAAAATGAGCAAACGATAATATTTTTGAATTCATTCAGTTTTCAGACTTAATATTTTCTGATTGAAAAATGAAAGTCCTTATTGGAAATTTTTTATTTAAAATAACGAGAATGAGTCATTTCATATTAAATCGGTCAGGTAATTCACGTTCAAATTTTTCCTTTCCGCTCGAATTTGGGTTGTTTTGTCCTAGGGAATTTGCAAAATATTCGCTAACCAGTTGATTTTTCTTTATATGTAGGTAATTCAATTGCTTGGCTGAAAATCATTCCATTTTTTCAATTTTTCTTCATTTTTGAGGTAGAGATTAATATTTATGAAGAAAAATTCTAAATTTAATTTTTTTAATAAAAATTTCTCTACAATCGTAGCTTTTTTGAAAATATAGAAAAATTTGTAAGCTTCTTTTTATTTTTTTTTTTTTTTTATTTCAAGTGAGTTGAATGAGCAAAATTTTTGAAATATTATTATTATTATTATTATTACTATTATTATTATAATTAAATTTTATTATATAATAATAATAAAAATATTATTATTTAAAAATTTGTAAAAAACAACAAAAGTTTAATTATTTAATATACCTATATACCTTCTTTAATACTGAAAATATGAAACTGCATTAAATCTATCTCGATTTCGAATGCATAATTTTTGTGTTTGCGATTGATGAACTTTACAATACATGAATTTTCAAATATAATAATTTCAATTAGTATCAAGGTTTCGTGAATAATTTTTGTAATAATTTGTCATTAATTTACATAATATTATATATGTTTTATATTTTAAATAACATTTATATCAATATTAACATTAAGGCGTCCTACCATGTAATCGCTGCTTTTCGAGGCGTTTTTTGGGACCTTTCTGTAGGAAAAGTATTCAATATTCTTCAATGCGGTTTTTTAAAAATATTATATTGGTTCTTGAAGTATAAAAAAAAGTAAACATCATAAAAACAAGAGTCATGCTAAGGCCACAGCACCCCCGAAAAGTTAGACCTTGTAAAAAAAAAGTGGATTGGTGATACCCACGATGTTGCTAAAACTGTTCATCTGTAATATATTAACATTAGTTATTAATCATTTTCAATAATATCTATTTTTCTTATATTTTTTGAGTAGTTTTTTAAAAAATTTTCAATGATTAATTCATTTTTATATAAATTTAATCAATACTGTCCTTATAATTTATTATTGATTTCCATAATAATAAATAATATTAATAATGATAATAATGTAAACTTAAATTATTAATAAATTTCCATGATACTAATTTTTTGATAATTTTTTTAACATCATTTTTAAGCATTTTATTTTATGACATGATGCCCGTGAAATAAAGTTTATGTGAGCATATTTAAACAATTAAGAAATGGCAAATTGCACTAAATGTTGATGAAAAACTAGCTAGGCTCTCATATTTGCTGCATTTTTTCTTAAATAAATTGCTCGCGTTATTTTTATGGAATTACGAGTTATTTAAATATTCATACTACTTTCATAGAAACTTTATGGTTTTCCATGGAAGTTGTATGAAATTTCTATGACACTGACTTTACTAGGATTTTTTTAGAATATTCCTCGAGCGATTCGGGAAATAAAAACGATAGTTAAAAAGTTTTGATCAAGAACTTTGAACTGAAAAAATGTTGATTCAGAATTTCGCATATTTTTGAATTTTAAAATGCCCCAGCCGGCATTTAATATTGCCTTAAGATTGCAGACATATTGTAAGTGAAATATTATGTACATCTTGCAGGAACATTGCAGAAATCTTGCAGAAAGACTGCAAAAACGTTGCTGCAATATAAAAATGTCCCCTATAATTGCATTCGCAATGTTGCATACATATTTCAGCAATATTCCAGTAATGTTGCAGCAATGTTTTAGTAACATCTCAATCTTACGGCAATGTTAATGAAACATTATAAGAGCAACATTTCAAAGAAAAGATGTCATTTTTGCAGTAACATTCCATATACAATCTTGTATATGGAACTGTAATTTCAGTAATATTCCCTACTAACTTGGAACCATATAAAATTCTTATAAAATCCTTATAAAGACTTTTTATAAAGTGACTTTATAAAATCCTTATAAGGATTTTAAGGATTCTATAAAGTGTCATTATAAAATCTTTGTAAGTTAATGAAAATTTTATAAGGAATTTAAAAATTTATAAGGATTACGAAATTTTATAAAATTTTTTCCTTATAA
The DNA here is from genome assembly GCA_030522825.1 of Platygaster orseoliae. Taxonomy (NCBI): domain Eukaryota; kingdom Metazoa; phylum Arthropoda; class Insecta; order Hymenoptera; family Platygastridae; genus Platygaster; species Platygaster orseoliae. Next base: position 11,181 of record JAPYZL010133224.1, read on the forward strand.
GGATTTCATAAGGTCGCCCAATAAGGAATATTAATTTTTATAAGGATTTTATAAGGTTTATATGAGGGTTTAAAGTTAATAGGGTTCCAGTAATGTTCCAGCAATGTTTAGTAATATTTGGCAACATCTCAATCTTGCGGCAATATTAATGAATCATTACAAGAGCAACATTTCAAAGAAAAGATGTCGTAATATTGCAGTAACATTCCGTGTACAATCTTGTAGAGAGAATATTACTGATGAATTACAGACGAAATTATAGAGTATTATAAACATTTCAAAGATAAGATCTCATTCACATGGAAGTAACACTTCATATGCAATCTTTTTAAGATATTACTGATCTATTGCAGCAATATTACACGAATTCCTGCAATATTACATGCCTCCTGGGGCAAATAAAACAAATCAATTTGCGTAGCTCTAAAATTTTTTTTTCTGATTACGAATCGTTTTTTATCATAAATTTCAATCATGATAATATTGAATTTATTCGGAATTCTTAGAAGAAAAGAAAAAAGTACTTTTTATTTTTTAATTCCGACCAGTAAAGCTTAAAAAATTCGAATTCAAACTCACCATAAAAAACGCCTCGGTCACCTGTTGACGCCAACCCCCGCATTTGCCGCCATTTAAATCCACAAACAACGCGTCACTCAAAATGGCCGCCGTTACGCTCCCAATCCAAACCCTTCAACCCCTTCATTCACGAAAACCCCTTCCCATTTCCAAGCCTCTCCTCGCTTAAAAAAAATTTCATCCAAACTCGATTCCGATGTTTTCGCCCTCGAACGAGAATCCAAACAAAAACTTCTCCAAAAGCGTGGGTGTAAAACCGACGTCTTCCGGCACCTAGCACACACACGCACACACACGCACACGTGCGCGTGTTTTTGGCGCGATTTCGCGATGTCGTCACAGGGTGAAAAAGGGTGGCGGAGGGGGGGGGAGGGCTATGACGCAACGAACCGCGAAAGGGGTTGCGTCTTTTTCGCCGTTTTGAGAAAAATCTTAGCGATGGCACGCGCGCGAAGAAGGGGCACGATATATGTATATATATATAAATATATGAGAGGCGCAAGCTCGAGCCACATCATTCGCCCTCCGAGCTCGACGCGGGTCGCCCAACGGTTTTTGATCGAAAAGTCGACTCGAGCGCGATTTCCGTTTCGCCGATCCGGAAAACGTTGAACAGACGAACTCGAGGCCTTGTGTTTGGTTCCTGTGGTGCCTTGGTGTTGACCCCGGCAGTGCGGTTATTTTCAAGTCGTATTTTGGTGAGTTTTTTTTGTACATGTTTTTTTAAGAAGGACTGTTTTTTATTTGGGCATTTTTTGGAGTATTAGGGTGGAATGTGAGGTTTTGGGACTGTGCGATTGAGTATTGTGTGGGTGGAAAGTAATTTTTTTTATTGGTGATTTGTGTATTTAATTTTTATAATTCAAAGTTTTATAGATTTTTATTGTTTTTACACATTTTTGAGAATATTATATACTTATTTATTTCATTTTCCGTTATTTCTACTTGATATTCGTATTTTTATATATTTTTCAGATGATTTTATTTTTAATAATTTTTTCATTGTTTTTTTTTATAAATACATTGCTGGAAAAATGAAATCTTTCGATGTAAATCGGTAGTTTATTGAAGTTCGAATTTTATTGAAATTTGAATTTGCGGTGCGATTAACGTAATTTTCTAGTTTAGAAATTGATAGTATGAAGTACATAATTTTGGATTTGTAATTTTCATATTGTTGAATTCGATTCCATGATATCAAAATTCGTGGATTTTGAGTTGAATAAATTGCTCTATACTCGGATTTTGGGAATTTCATGCTTTTGGATTCAAAGTTTTATAGATTTTTTTTTTTACAAATTTTTGAGAAAATTATACATCCATTTATTTTCTTTTTCGTTATTTCTACTTGATATTCGTATTTTTTATAAATTTTGCAGATGGTTTTACTTTCATTTATTTTTTTATTTTTTATATTATAATTCTAGATTGCTGGAAAATTTAGGTCTTTCTGTTATATTTCTTTCGATGTGAATCAGTAGTTTACTGAAGTTCAAATTTGATTGAAACTTAACTTGAATTTTCAGTTCGATTCACGTAATTTTCCAGTTTGAAAATTAATAAAGTATGAAGTTCATAACTTTGGATTTGTAATTTTCATATTGTCAAATTTGATGCTACTAATTTCAAATTTGTGGATTTTGAGTTAAAGAAATTGCCTTTTATTTCTGGAATTTGATGCTTTTGAATTCAAAGTTTTATAGATTTTTATTGTTTTTTCACATTTTTGAGAAAATTCTACATTCATCAATTTTCTTTTTCGTTATTTCTACTTGATGTTCGTATTTTTTATAAATTTTGCAGATTATTTGATATCTATTTATTTATTTTTATTTTTCTATTATAACTCTAGATTTCTGGAAAAATTAATTCGTTCTGTTGTATATTTTCGATGTATATCTGTAATTCATTAAAGTTCAAATTTGAATTTTCAGTGAGATTCACGTAATTTACTAAATAGTTTGGAAATGGATAAAGTATGAAGTTCATGATTTTGGATTTGTAATTTTCATATTGTTCAATTTAATTCTATTGATGTCAAATTTGTGGATTTTGAGTTGAAGAAATTGCCTTTTATTTTTGGAAATCGATGCTTTTGGGTTCAAAGTTTCATAGATTTCTAGTGTTCTCATAAATTTTTGAGAAAATTATTCATCCGTTTTTTTTCTTTTTCATTATTTCTACTTGACATTCGTATTTTTTATAAATTTTACAGATGGTTTTATTTTCATTAATTTTTTAATTTTTGTATGTCATAACACTAGATTGTGAGAAAAATTAAGTCTTTTTATGATATTTCTTTCGATGAGAATCTGTAGTTTATTAGAGCTCAAATTTAATTGAAACCTCGATGCAAACTTAAGGGGGTCTTCTACTTACGCGCCCGGAATTTTAGTTTACTTTTTGGGAATTAATTGTAAGGAAACTATACAAGATAATTGAATAGTTTTTTTTTATCATTTTTGTACATGTTTAAACTTGAAAAACGAAAAATGCCTTATGTGTGTCGTGAATCCTGCGCCTTTGAGAAGTGGTCCCGAAAATCCCCTTTTTTAAACTTTGTGGTATGACTTTTACAAGTAACTTTCGTCGGATTTGACTAACTTTTTTTTTCACTTCTTCATAAAACCTTTCTCTATGCTTGTTTTTGTTTGTTTTCTTAAATTTTTTTAAAATCTTTTTTTTTCGATTTTTCTTAAATCTTTCGATGCAAATGTGTAGTTTATTGAAGTTCGATTTTTATTGAAACGTGAACTTTTAGTGACATTCACGTAATTTTTTGGTTTAAAATTTCATCAAGTACGAAGTTTATAAATTTGGAATTGCAGTTTTGATATTGTTAAAATTTTATTTTATTGATTTCAAAAGAGTGAATTTGTATGTGAAGAAATCGACTTTTATTTTCAGAATTTGATGCTTTTGATTTCGAAGTTTTATAAATTTTTGAGAATATTGTATATTAATTTATTTTATTTTCCGTAAAAATTCTACTTGATATTCGTACTTTTTACAAATATTGCAGATAGTTTTATTTTCATTAATTTTTTTATTGTTTTTTATTATAAATACGTTGCTGGAAAAATTAAATCTTTCGATGTAAATCTGTAGTTTATTGAAGTTCAGGTTTTATTGAAACTTGAATTTTCAGTTGAAGAAATAACTTTTGATTTTGAGAATTATCTCATACTTCTATTGATTTTTTTTATCAATTTCTAGAGTTTGATGCTCTCAAATTCAAAATTAAAACAATTTTGAATGTTTCCATAAATTTTCGGGAAAATCACATTGACATACAATTAATTTTTCCATAGAATTTCGACTTGATATTTGTATTTTTCGAAAGATTCTATAGCTACTTTTATTTTATCCATTTATTTTTTAAAATTCTCTATTTCTACTCTGCATTTTGCTGAAAAAATTCAAACTTTGTATGCAAATTTCCAAGTTTTTGAAATTTTGAAAAATCATCGGAATTTCAATTAAAAGTGCCATTAGTCTCATAAATAATTTACAAATTTATAAAACTCTCTTTTTTCTTTTACATTTCCATAAAACGAACTTTCAACATTTTTGAACCTTAAATTTTCGTGATCAACCTTCAAACCTTATGAATCGTAAAATTTGAAACCTCGAGTTTGCAGTTTTTAAAATATTCACAACATAAAATTCAACTACAGGGTGCGCCACCAAAATCCGGACAAATTCAACAAAAAATTCATTACAAATATTTGTCATGAATAAATTTATTTAAAAAAAAACCTTTTCAC
>JAPYZL010133238.1:0-14808 GCA_030522825.1 Platygaster orseoliae
AAAGGTTTTTTTTTAAATAAATTTATTCATGACAAATATTTGTAATGAATTTTTTGTTGAATTTGTCCGGATTTTGGTGGCGCACCCTGTATACTTGGTTTTTTGAAAAAACATCATCTTTTATACAGATTTAGACTATTTCGCTTTTTTTCTAATTTCATTAATATTTTTACAATTCGTAGAATTTTCTAGTGATAATTATTCGCTTTTATAAAGGTTTTAGGAATTTTCCCTCTAGGATTCAAGGTTTTTCAAATTTTTAAGAAAATTAAGTCAACACAATTTTGAAGAATTAATAGGCTTCCTATTTTTCTAGTAATTACACAGTTTTCAAGTTTTTTTTGGTACATATTGAGATGTTGATTATTCATATGGATTGCTATAGAAATTTCTAAAATTTGATGCGCTAAAATTCAAATTTCGATCGATTTTCCGTAATTTAATATATTTCTGGGAAAATGACATCCAGATAAATATTTTCAATGTTCAATAAATTTCTCACCTTTTCTTTTTGTTTACACCTATTTTATAAAGTTCTTGTCGCGATTTCTAGTATTTTTCTAAATTTCCTGTATTACTGTAGATTGTTATGTACACTGAGAGAAAAATCAAGTACCTTTAACTTAAAAGTATAGTAATGCGGGAACGAGATGTATTACAGTAAATTTTCCTGAATACAGTATTGTTTTATTCAAAATATTCGTTTTGTAGTCATTGGCATATGGTATAGTAGTTGTACCTGTACATTCTAGTGATACTTATTATGTATAGTGATACTTATGAAAAATGTAGGAATTATGATCATGTAAGGTAATTTCTTGCATGTTTGAATTTAGAGAACTTATATTTACTAGAGTAAAAAATACAATATATATTTCTTTCATTATATATTTTTTTTTATTTTATAAATTTTTAATTTTAATTTTTTTATTTTATAAATTTTTAATTTTAATTTTTTTATTTTAAAAATTATGAATTTTTATCTTCTGTATTTTATAAATTTAGAATTTTTATTTTTTTATTTTATAAATTATGAATTTTTATTTTTTTATTTTAATAATTTTGAATTTGAATTTTTGAATTTTATAAATTTCGAATTTTTATTTCTATATTTAATAAAAATTCAAATAATATTGTAAATTGTCGTAGAATATAGTAATTTTTACAATATTTATAGTACAACTCGCGAGGTTTTTTCCTCAGTGCAGTGACTTCGAATGCGAGGTACCGTGGGAATGCCATCGAGCTATCGGCGGGGCGCGCATAAATGATCGCGATCGGTGCGAGTTGCGATCGGCAGCCGACGTGCAATTCGCGATGATTCCTCGATCACAATCGGGGCCTTCTCGGAGCCCTGTTGTGCGTCGCTGAAAAAACCATGTCCGGCGGCTTCCTTAATGGGCCCCTCGATGATTAAGGCGAGATTGCATTATGCCGCGGAAAAGCTCACGGCTGCATTCGCGAAATCGCACGATTGTTCGCAACCGATCCTCAGCGCCCGAAGTACGTGTTTCGTTTCGTTTCACGAAATATGACTTACTGCGGAAACGTATGTAATAAAGGCTTAGAAGTATTTTTCAACGTTTTTTCAAGGTTTTCAGACAGACTTTTATGGGAAATTTATCGAGGTTTTTAGCTGTCATTGAAGTCTTGAATTTAGTATCCGAAAAAATTTGTGATTCTTCAAATTCTGAACTGAGGAAAGAACCTAGTAATTTGTACCAAAAATATTGATAAAATTACTATATATCAGGAAAATTTACAATAATATTTTTATTTTTCTTATATTATTATAAATTATAGTTAGTATATAATTATAGTATATAATTATAGCACATTTAGCCATAAATATATTTATTTTCATTGAAAAAATATGGTAAATTACATTACGCGATCATAATGCCTACATTTTTTCATAAATGTTACTGTACTACAATATGCCAACAACTACAATACGAACATTTTGAATAATAAAATACTGTATATATAGTAAAATTTACTATATTTCTACCCGATCCCCCATTACTAAATTTTTTAGTAAAAAGCACTAGATTTTTCTCTCATTGAACGATTATTTTGTTAAAAGAAAGAAAAAGATATTGGAGGCGCGAACGCAGTCATGAAAAGTCGTCGGCGATCTTGTTCATGCAACCACGTACAACGGCTTGCCGATGTAACGTCAGTGGCCCGTAAAGAGCGTGTGGATCGTGGCCGAACATCGCGAGAGAAAGTTTTAAATCACGTCAGTCATCCGCGATTTAGCGGGCACTGCTGCAATAACTTTTACACTAGTGAATTAAATTTGAGAGATTTAACAAAAAATGACCAAAATTACCACTAACTAGATTCTGTCGAGAACTTAATTTTATTGAGGAACTCACATTGATCGAAGACCAACAAGAAAAAGTTTGAACTTAAGAACATTTAAATGTGATGTTGCTTCTCTCTGAAAAATTCCAAAATTCCATCTAGGATCTCGAAACATCCAAAGAAAAACTCCGAAATCCACATCCTTGGAAGTAAAGGGACGTGTATACTGCAAAAAAAGCCGCGCATTCCTCTGAGCCCTCTTTTTTCGTTCCCCGGTGAGTTTCCGTCTCGCGATTGAAAAATAAACATGAAAGTGCATCGAATTTAAAGGTAGCCGAGGGAATAGGTCGAGGACCCTTGTTTCAAGATCGGATTCTTGTAGCGGTTTTCGTCCTGGCCTAGAAGGACCTCGCGAAGAAAGGGACGAAGAAAAAAAAAGGGATCGGATCTGGCCTGTTTTCGGGGACCTTTGGTTTATATAGCGCGGGGATTTCTCGAGGTTGTCTGACGACGTCGAGGCCGTTGCCCGGTTATATACCCGCGGCAACCCACGTGCTTTTTATCGGCCTCTCAAGTCTCAAGGCAGCGCCGAGGAGCCCTACGAGTAACAATGGTCAAGGTCGATCGAAAGACGTTTCTCCCCAGCCGCTAAAAAGTTGCATAGGCAACAAATTCCATTCAATCCTGTGTTTGCGATTTCGATGTGAACTCGGGTGGTGAATTATAAAACGAAAAATTTCAGGAGCAATCAAATGCTATTTAAATAGGCAGAAATAACGATACTCTGAATGGCAAAAAAATTGGGTAGGCTTTATAAAAGGATTTGTGACCGAACACGTTGATTAGAAGAAATAATTTTATTTCTACTTGAAATCGGTTATAAATAATAAAAAATCGAATTAAAATTTATTATGAAATAATTATATATCTATTCATTTAATAATTCCATCAATTTTCACTACAATTTGATATCAAATTTAATAATTAATACATTGTTATATCATTGAAGTTTTTGTTGAAAGAAATTGTTAGAGATTTACTTCAGAAAAAAAATTTTGCGAGTTGAACAAATCTTTGTCATTTCTTCCATTGTCATGAAAAAATGTTTAATTTCTAAAGTGGAGAGTTTATATAGTAAATAATAATTATTTACCTAAACTTTCACAAGAAAATACAGAAAAAAAATACTTATGCAATTTTGAAATTTACAAGATGGAAATTTTTCGATTCATTTTCACTCTTGATTAAATATTGACTGAATGTGAAGAATGCTAAAAATCAATATACAAGATATGGGAAATTACCTCACGTGATCATTATTACTACATTTTTTCATAAGTATTACTATACTACATGCTAATGACTGCAATAAGTACGTATATTATAAATAATACAATACTGTATATAGTAAAATTTACTAGATTTTTCTCTCAGTATGTAATTCTTAGAGCATACAATTTTCGAAATATTTATAGAAATTCATTCATGTAACAGAAAATACTTCACATTGTATAAATACTGAAAAAATGAAAAAAACAAAAAAGTATTCGATATCTGTATAATATATTATGTTTTGTAAAACAACGACTAAAATATTGTATATTGCATGACTCTTTTTGTTTTTTATTCCATTTCAATTTACTGAAATTTTACTGAACAGTTAACTTCAGTAGATAGTTATTTGATATTTTTACAGTATGTTTTAATTTTTTCCTTTAGTATAGTTAAGAGAAAAAAATGTATGCAAATTTTTTAGGAAATCGTACTTCAAAAAAATTATATATATTTAGTGTCTTTAAAGTAGCATGGTGAAATATTTTACAGCAGTTATTTCGAGAATTTTAAACCTATAGCGATGGAAAAAAGGTTTTGTATATTTTGAATAATCAAATTTGGAAAAATTCAGAGGTACACGTGACTATTGGAAAAAGGGGAAAAAACTACATGGTTGTGAAAATTCATTTTTCAGAATGGTCAATGAATCGAATATAAAATACAGTGGAAATCAAACGATTTATAAACGATTTTGACTCATACTCTAGTAAAAAAATAATGGATGTTGATTGAAAATTTCTTTTGTAAGAACATTGAGTTTTAAAATTTATTAATAGTTAAAAAACTGAAAACTAAGCTTTTCTTGTGTAAAATAATTTAAAACTTGACAATTTTAATAATTATTTATTATATTGACTATTTGAAGAGTTAACGTTAAATTCTGACATAGTTCAAATATTACTCTGACTTTTTCTGATCAAACAATACCCGAGTCAAAATTTCAGTCCAAATTTTATCATTTTACATATTTTTGGTTTTACATGAAAAATATGAATGAATTTTTCTATATTGTGATAAAAAAAATGCGCACCTTTAAAATTTCTAATTTCTTTTTCCTTCATTTATTTTTTTGAAGACATACATAAAATTAAGTAGCAGCATCTACTAGCCTAAATAAGTTGTTTGATAATTATGATTTTTTAAAGTGAAAGTGCTAATTATTATTCAATTATCTTAGGTTTCATTTATAAAAAAATACCTCCAATATTAATATTTTTTTTTTTAATTCAAAGTTCATCCCAGAAAGAAAAATTCTTAAACTGTTCCGCAAATATACAAAATACCTTAAAATCAAACTCCTCGCTGTTTACATAGCGCGAACGCATTACTGTCAGTTGACGAAACATTTCGAAACGCTTGTGTGAAAAAATCTATGAAAATTACCAGCAATAACAAGTTCGTTAATTAACGAACGTTGACCCATTAATATCGATATCTGTCGTCGACACCGATAACCTTCGCTGCATGTGCATACGTTCATGGCAAAAGCGCCCGCGGTCGAGCGCGAATGTAAGGCGATATTTCGCAAAACCCGTTTTGCAGACGCACAATCAATATTAATGACAATGATTTCGGGACACGGGACAAAGGACGGATAAAGTTGCATGCTTCCGAAGCCGAAGAAGCACTACCGTCGAATCAGGCATCTGATATCATGCAAATCCCTCGGAACTCGGTCTGCTGGCATAAATTTACAAGAGAAGCCCGAGTCGAAATTTTCAGTTTTTTCAATTTTTAACTGTTGTCAATTTTTCTTACGCGATAGATATAAAACTTCCTTTTGATTCGTTTATAAATGTTCATCTACAAAGTGATCTACAAAAATGTGATAGTTACTTGTGTATACAACATTTGTAATTTTATTTATATAAACTAAGCATTTTAAAATTCATTCGTTATACTTTACATGACTCTTGTTTACAGCAAGAGTTTCAAATAATTTTTATTGCAAGTTATAAATTTGTTATAAAAAATTGAAGAATGTGTGCAATATAAAAATGGCATGCATTAAAAAACACTCATTATCAACCTAATAAAACGAAAGGAAATTCCTTATTTTCTAAACACCCCTCACCAATCCACACCTATTTTAATTATCTTTCCGCCCGACCCCGGTCGAATTTTAATCACGTAATCATAAGAATTTTCCACGAGTTGTCGTGGCACGGGATAAAAAGCAGTTGCGAATACGTCGGATTACACGCTCGGTTGACTTCGTGCTCGATCGAAGTTACGTCGAAAAGTGCGGAAAAACGGTAGATTGCGTCCAATCTTTCCATGTGTACAAATCGTTATTTTTTAATGTGCGGAGAGAGAATAATTATGAAGTTTTCACTTCTAACTCGAGTAAAAATTTTAGTACTGATTTGAACATTTTAAAATGAAACTTAAATTTCGATTCGGGAAATTACTTCGTCTCGTGTCGAATTGCGATCGCTTCGGAATCGTCAAGTTGTTCCAATTTCTTTGTAAGCTTGGATTTAACGTTCCGATCCAATTGAGAGCAAAACTCAATACGGATAAGTCGCTCTCGCGACGTCGTTATACGGGAAACTCACTGAAAAATTTCGAGTCTTTTCGCTCTCTAATAAAGTAAGTTAAAATTTTTTTAAATAATTTTCTAGTTTATTGAAAATATATTAACGTAATGTTACTTTACTATAATATGACGATCGAGTTTTCGTTAGGATAAAATAAATTTAATTTCAATTCAACATAAATGAAATGAAATTTTGACTACGATTTTTTTTAATTATATAAAAGAACAAATAATATTCAATCAAATTCAATTATTTATTGTATTTCAATCGATTTAATAGAAAGAAATGATGTTACATTAAATTATGCAAAAATGATTAGAAAATTATATCTTTTCCTAAAAAGTTGTCATTTTATCACAAAAAAAAAAGATATTAATTTAGGGTTCTTTATTTACAAAAATGAAAAAAAAATTGTTTTCAATAAAGAAAAAAAGGAAAATGTTAGAGATTCAGTGAAAGTTTGAATGCTAAGTAAAACACACATAAATGCAACAAAGTAATTTCTAAATATCATGAATTTATATAATGAATCAAATCAATAAAAAAATTAATAAATCATACATAAATTTAATTTAAAAAAACCTTATGCAAAAAAAAATTAAATTCTTTGTGTGTGATTTTATTATACATACATTTTTTAGAAAGATTATGTTTCAGCAAGATTATTTTACCGAAAAACGACCACGTCATATACTTAAAAAAAAAATTCCTAGCTAATGATCATAAAAAACTCGTTCACGTGTATAAACTTATTCAAACATATTATGAAACACTCTCAAACAGCTTTCATAAATTCCTAAGAAATTTTCCAAAAAACGAAAAAAACAACGCAAAAAAGTCAGAAAATTTGTCCGCGCCTTAAGATTATCTTGACCCAAATCAAAATACAAAAAAAAAATGTTTCGAAAGTTTTTGTCCTTGTTTGACAATTTCGAATTTTGTATGAGTTGTCCATAATCTTCAATGTAAGATTCATATCCAAAAAAAAAAAAAAAACTTGCATCCTTCTAACCTAAAAACTGACATTTTTCGATTGTCACGAGATGCGTTATATTTACCTTTTTCGAAGTTCTAATTATCGTACTTACACGGAGTTTCTTGAAACTTTTTGTAAAAAAAGTATTCGCTCACCTGAAACAGAAAAAAAATTTTGTAAGGTAAAAATGCGACAATCAGAAAAAAAAATGAAATGTTCGAAATCATATGGGTGGCATCGCAAACAATGTGTGACGTAGGCCGAGAAAAGGCCCTCAGAGGCGAAATTTCAATTTTCTGTTTTCAGTCAATATTTATACTTTTTGAGTTGCTTTATCATGTGGGACAAGTTCAAAGTTCGTAATTATAAAAATCACACAATTACAAGCTATTAAAATCATTTCAAGATTTCAAGAACTTACATCCCGAAACTCTTCCGATTTCCCCATACATACCAAAAACTTCTAACGCAATTCGACATCGAAAATTCGACCTCGCTCATAAAAAATTTTCCCGCTGATAAATTGATCGTTCGAAGACGTCTGGAGCACTTTGTGATTATCTCGGATGACCTTCCTATTAATCCATTATCTCCTCTGCAACCGCTGAAAGCTCGCAATTTGTCATTGTGCGACCACGTCAAGCACAGCTCGCGTTCCCCAAACGTTTTTCCATGCACGAACCCGACTTGTAAAAACAAATTGGCCAATTTTCGCGACCTGCAGCGAGTTTTTCGAGGCTGAAAGATATTCGAAGATATAGGAAACGTCGTTGGTTAACCGCAGTCTCGGTGTCCTTGTGCAACAGCGAGGTTTATTATGAACACAGGAAAAAAAGGGAACGGAACTAGCGTTAATCTCGAGTTCGAAACGTTGGGAAACGATTGGCAATGGGAATCGCAAAAAATAAGTATTATGAGGTTTGAATAAATGGAGAGCAACGAGATCTTTTCTTGCGATTCTCGGGCAATGAAATAAACTGCAATGCGCCATTGTGATAGGCAGAAATAACGATACTTCGAGTAGCAAAAAAATTAGGTAGGATTTATGATAGAAAAGGATTAGAATGAATAATTTTCTTTCTCCCTTTTATTCGTCAAACTAAGTAATATTAAAAACTAATAAACTATCGTAAGTTTTCCAAAGTTTCCTCGACACTTTCCAAGTTGCCTAACGAAGCATACACTCTTTTGACTTTTCCCAACCTCTAATTTTGCCCTGATCGCTAGACAACCTGTTCCAGATAAAATGACCATCCGTGCTAATCCACGACTACCACGGCTACCGCACAGTCGCCGAAGCCTATAATTCGCCGCGCCTCAGGCTTTATCGCCGCAAAATAAATTTTACAAGAAACTGCGGAGCAATCGAGATTTTAATAACTTTACAAGTCACGTGGCTCTTTTTCATCAGCAATTTGTCTCTCGCGCTTTCTACAACATTGCATTGTAAAAAAAAACCCCAACAACCGTGTTCTACTCAGATTTCCAATTAAATTCTCGCTTGGAAATTTACAGCCAACTTTTATTTCCAAACAAACTCGTCATGCAAAAAAAATTTATTTAATTTTAATTAATGATACCATTAATTTTTAACCAATAACTTGTTACTACTGACTTGAAAAATCACATTTTCCTCAAATCAGAGGAAAATCCAAGCCAAAGAAAAACTCATTGGTTGCATCCATATCGAGAATGAAATATCGCCATTAATTATCGGTTCGAGCGGTACATGAAAGAGCCGACGGAAGTGAATTTCAAATCGCCGATACTAAAATACAACGTGCTCTTTACGCGCGGCGGTTCATTGCTTCGCGCGCATGTATATGTTAATGTCTATTTATTGCCGTTGTATAATAAACGTAACGCGGATCTGCCGCTGCAACGGTATCGCGGTGACGAGAACTCTACGGCCGGCCGCTTATTACGTGCCGTAAAAAACTTTCCAGTCGCACCTTTTCTAAGACTTTTCCTAATACTGCAGAAAGAAAGTAAAAATATTACGACTTTATTTCCACTTAACCCAGGAATACGCGAGACCTGAGGTTTACGACTTTTGAAATTCGAAAAATATTTTTTAATACCTGTACCAAGTTTGGATCAGATATGTACTACTATAAACAGAAGGAATGATAATAATAAAAGTAACAATAGTTATGACAAAAATAAAGAATTACGAAAAATACTGATAGTTGTGATGATTGTATTTGTGGAATCTGACAGAGGCGTAGGAAAAAAATTTGAGGACGGTGTTTTTTTTTTGGAAAATATTATATTTACCTCAAGATTTAAAAATTTTCTAAAATCTGGTTTCAGTTGTACGATTCTAAGATTTTTCCAAATTTCAGTATTTTAAAATTATGTAACTTTTAAGATTCAGAGTTGCGCATTTATAATTTTTGTTATTTATCATTGATATTATTTTATGATAAAATCAGATTTTTATGATTTTCAAGTCAGTGTAGTTTTGATTTTCAATTTTTATTTTTTTCATATTTTACAGCTTGATGGATTTTCATATTGTATTATGGATTTCTGAAAGAATTTCTTAGAAAAAAAAGTCAGGAAATATACTGATAACAAGGTTGAAATTTTTTTTTTGTCATACTTTTGGTATTTTTCATATAATTTCAGTATTATTATAAAATGAAGGTATTATTATAAAATGGAGGATTCTACGATTTTCTTTCGTACTCGTATATGGATTTATGTAATCTTCTACTCAAGGGCTGTAAATCATAAATGATTTTTCATATTTTTCTAGATTTCTAGTATTTTTATGTGTTTATTAATTTTTCTACAGATTTCTAGAAATTTATATTATACTATAAAATTTGAAGTTTCAGCGATTTTAATTTTTTTTTTTTTTAGAAAATAAATTCTTGTGTACATATTTCCAGTACTTTCAATATTTTTCTCATTTTCTCAGTATTTATACAATTTTATTATTTTCTGGTATTTTTATAAATTTCTACGTAGATTTTCACTTTTCAATGCTTCAGGATTCAAAGTTTTCTCAATTTTCAGTATTTTTGTAGATAATTTATATTTATTGTTTACTTGGTATATACAATTTTTATCATTTTCATCTTCCTCATTTTCCTACACAGACATTTTTTGATTAGACCCTTAAAAAAAAAAAAAAAATTATCCAAAGACAAAAGTATTGTTTTTTTTTTAAGTTCATGAAATCAAGAATTCTGAATTTCGTCAACTTAGAGAACTTATACTCAAACTTTTTTTTCATGTTTTTTACCTTTCAGTTAGTACATTTTCGATGATTTTCATTTTGTTTTATAATTAATTATTATCATTCTCATAAATCAATTTATTTAAATTTTTTTTCATTTGTATTTTCATCACTTATTACTCATTATTATCACTTTTTTTACATAAAATACTAATCAAATTTTCCTAAACCACAACTTATCCAATATTCAATTCATTTTGCAGAAGAAAATTAGAATATCAAGATCAGAAATTTTCGGCATAGATCAATATTTTTCCGTGGCGCATATTTGCAGCAAAACGTGTTTGTTCCGCTTAAAGTGCATGAAAAATTCCCAGTGAAACGGGCACATAAATATTTGGAATAGCGAAATACTTGGACGAAAAGTTGACTTTTCCCCTTGAAAGCAGTTGACAAACAAAATCTTGATCTTTATTTCGCGAAATGAATAGACCTCAGAAAGTATGTCAACGTACAATCTTGAGGACCAGCACGATTCTGCATAGATGCTGAAAGGTTATTTGTCGAAGGCAGAGGCGTAGATAAGATTTTATCCAGGTGGTTCAGGGAACTAAACTTTAACGGAATTTGAAACGGTTATCTTTTTTTTTTCATTGAAAAGTGTTCTACGAACTAGAAATATTTATCTATTCCAAAAATAAGAATCATTAGTATTACAAAACATTTTTTTTGCTGTAGCTCTCTTACACCGGAACAATGAGTAAGCAAAAATTTTCCGAAGTGAAAAATATTTTTTCACATAACTCAAAATCAATAATCAAAATCGCTGTAAATATTTATGAAAAAATTTATGTTATTCCAGTAATTGCTTTTTTTCTTACATCTCTCAAATAAGTAATGTAACGAACAAGATACAAAATTAACAATTCAAAAAGCTTTTCGGTTTTGAAGTTACTTTGAATTGATCTGAGTAAATGACAGTTTGACATACTGGCAGATTCCTTTTTCATATCATCGTGATTGATGGTCTGAAGTTTCAACGTCAGAAATGAAAAAGTAACGTGAACAACTTTCGACTTATATTGTTAACTTAACACATTTCTAATGAAGGAAAGATCATTCGCAGTCATTGATTTTTCCATGGCGAGAGATCCGTTGGATTGTGAAAATGCGCGGCGTGGCCATGTAAATGAAACGGCGCTGAATATCGAGTGGGAGCACAATGCTCCTCGGCCGATGAAAAGTGATTTCGCGGCGTGCATTATTTGCCGGGACAAGGAGACGTTTTTCTCGTGGTTCTCTATATCGCGATTCTAACGGGCGCTTTATAGCGCAAGTGAACGTACAGGGTCGAACTTATATTGTATAGACGTTTGTTTTTTCAGGTTTTTGTTACTCCCTAGTCAAGCGCGTGTTGAAACAAGGAATTTCTGTGGTTTCGAACCCTCTTAAAATTTAAATTAAATTGATTATTTTATGGATAAAATTCAAAAAAGATTTCAGTAATAAGTACAACTTGCGATTAAAACAAAAATGGCAAAATTATTACAAGAATCAGAAATTTCTTATGAGAATTCCGATTCTTAAAAAAACGACAGAACGAAATTCTTATGAATGAAAAAAATTGTCAAATACTGACCTTGTAAAAACCGTAATAGAAAAATTTTTCTTGTAAAAAGTATTAACACTTTACAATAAATTAAATACACGGAGAAAACAATGTGGTTGTCACAACCTCATGAATAGTAGATAACATTTGCCCCAACTATTTTCATGGTTGAGACAACCTCACTTGTGGTTGGTGCAACCACATTAAAAGTAACTACAAGCATCACAAAAATTGCAGTAACTTTTGATGTTGTTGCACAAACCGCAAATGAGGTTGTCTTGACCAAGAAAATAGTTGGGGCAAATGTTACTATTTATGAGGTTGTGATAACCATATTGTTTTTTCCGTGTAATTTTTATAAGAAATTTTCAATCTTATAAAAAATCACATGTTTTCTAAAAAATTGAGGCAATTGATTTCTGAAAAGTTTTTCAAATTCTTGAAATCTCTGTAACTTTCAATTTGAAAGCATCAAATTTTTAAAATCTTTGGAGTAATCCATAGAAATATTAAAAATTTAATAAAAATACCAAAATAAACTACGAATATACGTTAGTAACAAAAATAACGAAAATTCAGGAAGTTGATAAAGTTAACTTTCAGTACAAAGATTACACGGACAAAATGTTAGCATGTATCACTATTTTCATTGTATCTTGAATACATTTATAAAAGTGAAATCAAAAAGTCACCCTCGTACATATTTCGATTTTCATAAAAAATGGCAAAATTATTACAAGAATCAGAAATGTCACATGAATATTCGGTTTCTTATAAAGCAGACCGTACGAAATTCTTATGAAAAAAAAAGTTTCACATAGTCACTTTGTGAAAACCTTTAAAGAAAAATTGTTCTTATTAAACCAGTGAAACTTAACAAGAAGTTATAAAATTTGTCTAAGAAATTTCACAATCTTATAAAAAATCACAAATCTGCTAAAAAATTGAGACAATTGATTTCTGAAAAGTTTTTTAAATTCTTGAAATCTCTGAAACTTTTAATTTAAAAGCATCGAATTCTTTAAATCTTTAGAGTAATCCAGAGAGATATTTAAATTCCAGAAAAATACTGAAATATAATACGAAATTACGTTAGTAAAAAAAAAAAAAAACATTTAGAAAGTTGATATAGTTAACTTTCAATACAAAGATTATACAGAAAAAATGGTAGCGCATTTATTACTATCTTTATTCAATCTTCAAAACAAAAAGAGAGAGTAAAAAGAAACCCTCGTACATATTTTGATTTTTATAAAAAATGGCTAAATTCTTACAAAAATTATAAATTTCTCATAAGAATTCCATTTCTCAAAAAGTAAACCGTACAATGTTTATAAAATTTACAACGTTAACAAATCACACAAAAATTTTTTTCAGAAATTTAACAAAAATAATGTGAAACCTTGAAAAAACAAATTCGACGAAGCCCCTAACAAAGAAATTTTGAAAAATTCAAGAATACAAAAATTTTGAGAACTTCGATTTAAATTCTGAAATTTGGAGTTCTGAAGTTTAATATGCTAATTCAAATTCTGCAATTTTATTTCTGATTTCAAAAATTTCGATTCGAATTCTGAAATTTTAATTCTGATTTCAAAAATTTCGATTCAAACTCTGAAATTTGCATTCTGAATTCGAAAATTTCGATTCAAATTCTGAATTCAAAACTTTTGATTCAAATTTTGAAATTTTAATTCTGAATTAAAAAATTTTGATTCAAATTCTGAAATATGAATTCGAAATTCAAAAACTCTTATTCAAATTCTGAAATATGAATTGGAAATTCAAAAACTCTTATACAAATTCTGAAATTTGAATTCTAGATATTCTAAATTTTGATTTAAATTCTAAATTCTAAAATTCACTGAAAAAAATTCAAGAATTCACTGAAAGAAAGGACAAATTGAAAGAACTTACTGTGAAACTTCACTAAATTCTGTTTCATATTCTTATATTTGAATTATGAATTCAAGAATTCACTGAATTCAGTGGAAAAACTCAAGAATTTAAAAATTCTGAGAATTCTGATTCAAATTCTGAAATTTAAATTTTATATTCAGACATTCTGATTCAAATTATAAAATTTCAATTCTGAATTAAAAAATTTTGATTCAAATTCTGAAATTTGAAATCTAAATTCAAAAACTCTTATCCAAATTCTGAAATTTGTATTCTAGATTCAAAAATTTTGAATTAAATTCTGAAATTTCAATTCTAGATTCAAAAATTCTGATTCAAATTCTTGAATTTGAATTATGAATCCAAGAATTCATTGAATTCAGTTAAAAAAAGTCAAGAATTTAAAATTCTAAGAATTCTAATTCAAATTCTGAAATTTGAATTCTAAATTCAGATACTCTGATTTAAATTTTGAAGTTTGAATTTTAAATTAAAAAATTCTGATTCAAATTTTCAATCAATAATTCAAATCTCAAAAAAAAAAAAATTCTCGTGTGGTTTTTCAACGTTGTAAACTTTGTCAACATAACCGTAAAAAATATTTATTAAAAAAGTTTCTCATATAAAGTAACATTATAAATACTAGTTCCACTATTATAGAAATTTAAAAAAATTTGTATGAAAATATTCGAGCCCCAAACATTTCTCATACATAAATCATTATTTTTTGTAAAACTATATTTGTGAATAATTTTCGCTCACTTGTCAAATCTAATGTACAAACAGTTGAAAAATCACAAAAAAAACCACGTTTTCAATAATAACGGTTCAAAAAAATCATCAAACGTAAATGTAATTCTACAGGGTGCGCCACCAAAATCCGGACAAAAAACCATTCAATATTCCCGCGATAATATGCTTCAGAAAGATATCGCTTTCAGTGTCTGAATAC